>WSTX01002652.1:0-64738 GCA_019633405.1 Tulasnella sp. 408 | reverse complement strand
CTTCGTCAACGAGATATTCTGTCGATGTGAAGCTCTGCCATAGGTCAAATGAATCAGTCAACCCCATAAGCGAGACACTGGAATGTAAGAATAAATGGAACGTTCTCGCTATATCACTAACGTATGATGACCGCTCAACAGATAGCTTTACTGAGGACAGTTACGATCTTGATGACTTGTCATACCTCCTCCGACTCCGCCCTCCCAATCCAATAACACAATCTCTCTCTTTATATTCAAGGAATCAATCACCCTTTTCATACTGCCGTCCAGTTAGACAGCACCAATATACCCAGGAAGGCTCCATGTTTCAGCGAAAATACTCCGGGCAGCCGCTAAAGGCGCTATCCAGTTCTGGCCGGGATGGAATTGGAGTGGTATATTTGATTGCCCCTGAGCCGAAGTTCATCATCCTTGTCAAAGGAGTCCCATGGAAAGAGGGTGGAAGAGATAAAGACGAATTTTATATCGTTCACCGTGTGTACGCTCCAATAGGAGGATGAATCGCTCTTGCTAATATCCGCTCGATAACAGAGTTTGAAAACAAGACGACTGACGTACTCGCTGGAAGCGAAAATCGAATCCGGACGTTCCACCACCTGTTAGGGGGCGCTCCGAGCTACACTTGCAGCCCAGGTGTGCCTTCCAAGACTACCTGGAAGCAACATAAGAGTAGGGAACAGCTCACGCTACGCGAAGGAGAATGGGTTGTCTGCATTCCGCGGGAGGAAGAGGTCTAGCCCTCAGATAAGCGATCTCTTCGAGCCAGACTTTCAGGTTCACCTTTAGTTGTGCGCGATGGACTATTGTTAACTAACCATCATTACGAACACGATAAATTCGGATTTTGGGATTTATATATGCTCTGATATCAACCGCCGGTTTGGTAATTGAGCAATCTCTGCAACGGGCTGGAAGTCGCAAAGTATGCCATCCCTATAGCTTCTCAGCGAGATCCGTATTCTCAGGGAGAAAATGAAATGTGGCCCTCTCTTTAGAATCTCGGAAGAAAACGGAGCACACCCGGTAATTAATGAATTACCTCTATATGTCAGTATCCGCTCGGAGTTGCGACATGTTTGTCCACTGGCAACATTGTTAGTAGTTCTACCGTCCCCTCATCCCACTCCGGCTCCCCGTCAAGTGCGCGTTCATCGGGGTGGTGACGGAAATTACTGACAGTAGCGCTACACCCGTGGAAGCGAGGTGGAGCTTTCCATCACACCTTACATTCAGTCTCGTATGAACATTAAACAGTAGTCTACACTCAGCCGTTTCGACATCTTTTTCCAACTCCAATACTTGAGCAGCAACCCTAGGTCATTGAGGAAATCTGGAAGCGAGTCCAGCGAGCTCCAAAAGCCAGGTTTAACCTCACCTTATGAATGCTTCGGTGTACATCGATTTGACACTCTACTTCCCCCGCACTTTTGTGTATCTGCGGGTTAGATGTGTATTCCAACTCTGACCGCATAACTCCACGCTTTTGTGACGCAATTCATTCTTTCAGGATCCGGGATCCGGGCGGTGTCATCTACCTCCCTCAGGCTGCTCATAGCGAGGGTTTTCAGAAGCCTCGGAGGGCATTGACTTGTACTATCCCTCGCTCAGTAAATCGGTTACAGAATCTTATTGCAACCCTATCACTTGCGAACATAGATATTCCCGGAATAGGAACAAATTGCGACACGGCCCTCACGTTCACTCTGGTCCGTTTTAGTTTTCAGATACGATTGAGCCGCGCGAGGCAAAGCCAATTTTGATATCCTTCCATTTATCTGCAAGCTCTGTTGCGGTGGATGGTTGAAGAGTAGATTCTAGATCAAGAATCGAGAATGAACTGTGGAAACCCCGCCAGGTGACGTGAGCCAGGCGATCTCCGCACGACGATCAGTAATGACCTACTCAGCTAAGGCCTGGGCGAGCCAGTGTCGGTCGGCTTCAGGGCCCAACGAATCACTCTCTTGAAGGGATTTGTCACCATCATCCGGTGAAGTACTCGTCAGCGTTTGACCCAGTAATGTGGCGATATCAATTATCAACTCTCTCGTTGGCTCCTAATGAGAAAAAAAAGTTCCCTTTCAATAACGGTAATGGCTAACTCTTGGAGCAAGCAGACTCACGTCGGTTACTCCACATTTCACCTGAGTTTCAAGATATTCCAGCCCCTTTATGACGACGAACACGGGATGAGTCTTCGGTGCGTCCAGGAACTGAGTAGAAATCTCAGGATGAATTCTTCTATATAAAAGACGTGAGAGCCAGCTACAGTCATCCAGAAATAAGTCGCCGGGTATATCCTGCACGTGGGAGGAAATTGGCTGAAACAAGCGGTGTCACCGAAGCCGCATTCTGAAGCCGAGAACACTCACCGGGAAAGGGGGACGACACAGGTTGCTCAGAATTTCAGCCAACGCGGATCGACTATGTGGCCAGGATGAATATAAGTCGGCTCCAAAAGCAGTTATATCGGAAGACAAGATCGCGGCGAGCTGTAGCAAGCTTCTGTCGTATTTATCAGCGCACGGATATCGAGGAGTTGAGCTAAACGCACTCTTCAATGGCATCAAGCAGTGCGAAATAATCTTCCGTCCAGGTAAGAATGGCTTCAATATTTGAATCGCTTTGATGTTCATGGGGACTCCCAATTTCCATGACGTGGTTGCAAATATCACGAGATACTCGGAGGATGGAGTATATTTTGTGCTTGTGACGAACGGCTTTGGGAGCGGCTTTTCCAAGTGCCTGAAGAAGATCGATCAGCTTCTTGGTAGCTGGAACTGGATCATGAGGGATTGCAGTGAGCTGTTCGGAGAGGTCTTGTTCCTGACGCGCGGTGTTGGGCTGGGTGCCTGCTACAGGGACCGTCGGGTACGATGCCGGATCTTCTTGCAGCGCATTTGCTCCTTCGGCGTTTTGCTTGATACGACTATGGTATTCAGTCGTTTCTTCATCCGATGAATAAATTGACTGAGTATCGCAGTCTTCTTCCGGGTGTTTTGAGGCATTTTGGGGGCTGATTTCATTCTCGAGGCGTGTCAGGATCACTGACGCAACCTCGAAAGCGTCATCGGCCTCGGAATAGTTTAAATGAGCGTTGTAGGCCTCGCACAAAAGGACTCCAGCCCTCGCTAGTCCAAGTTGACTGCCAGTGTGGGAATACCTTCTATGTGCTTGTTTGAAAGCGTTCTGGGCCGCCTCGTATTTCAATTGAGCTGTGCGGACCTCTCCCAGACCCATCAACGCGTTTGCAGCCCCGAGGTGGTTTCCGATGCTGTAATGAATCTCGTGTGCTTCCCCAAAAACTTTCTCGGCATCCTCATATCTCGACTGAGCCTTGAAGATCTCTCCTAGGCCCATCAACGCGTTCGCAGCCCCGAGGTCGTCGAAGATGCGGTAATAGATCTCTCGTGCTTTCGCGAAAGCTCCCTCGGCCTCCTGATATCTCGACTGAGCATTGTAGCTCTCTCCTAGACCCATCATTACGTTCGCAACCCCGAGGTCGTTGCCGATTCGGACATGGATCTCTTGTGCCTCCCCAAAAGCTCCCTCGGCCTCCTGATATCTCGACCCTGCATTGTAGCTCTTTCCCAGACCCAGCAGGGCGTTTGCAGTCCCGAGGTCGTTGCCGATGCGGGAGTGAATTTCGTGTGCTGCTCCAAAAGCCGTCTAGGCATCTTGATATCTCCACCGGCGAGAGGTGCAGTTCTCCCCTAGACCTAGCAGCGCGTTCGCGGCCCCGAGGTCGTGGCCGATGCCGCAATAGATCTGGTATGCCTCCCTAAAAGCGTTGTCGGCATGCTGGTATCTCGACTGGGCGTTGCAGATATCTCCCAGGCCCACCAGCGCATTCGCAGCCCCGAGGTCGTTGCCAATACGAGAATGAATACCGTATGCTTTCGCGAACGTTTTCTTTGCCTTGAAATGCCTGCCTTGAGCTTTGTAGACCTCTCCTAAGCCAACCAAAGCATTCGCCTCGGTGATCTCATCTTCTATTCGAGACGCGACATCAAGAGCCGACCCGTAGTAAATTTCAGCTATTGCCGTGTTATTTTGAAGGCTATACATTCTCCCGAGCCCCAGTAAAAGAGCCGGCGGGCGTACTTTCCACCCGACTTGGGGGCTTCCCGAAGGATTTGCAGATGGCTTATTTATAGAAAGTCAGTCTGAGCATCACAATATCACTCTCTAACAAGAAGACTCACCACAAAGCAAACCTTTCGGCAAAAAGTGGAAGCGACAATCCTCTTGGCTGGTTCCAAGACCCAACAATCTGAGATTAAGCTGCGAAGTTGGGGAACACGTAACAGTTGGGCATCCTCGCGAATCCTTGGCAAGTTGTCTCTCATGGTGGACGTTGTAATGTCCGTTTCCTTCTCGATATTGTCGAAGGGAATCCACCAGTTACGATCTGACCCGAGGTCGCAAATGTGAGCTAGTGTGCAGAAGACCATTTGGCATACTCACTTCCCAACAAATCCACCCGAGAGACCACATATCGCTGGGTAAATCCTGTACGCCGTTATCCAACACCTCAGGGGCTGCCCATCTGAGGGAGTACTTAGGTTCCGTTAAGGGAAGATCCGACGTAGTAGCATCGAACTCGACTTCTGGAGGTGTCAACTCCGCGGCTTCATTAACTTCCTTGACATTCACTAGAATTTGGTGGGGCGATGCCAACTGATTCTCCTCCTTTGTTGTTGCGACGCTTGTAATGATGCGAGCCGCCCCGAAATCGGTGATAATCGCTCGATAGGAAGTGTTGACAAGAATGTTGAGCTATACGGTGCATTGGCTGAGGGAAACCATAGGATCATACAGTGACTTTGAATAGAGGACTTACGGGCTTGAGATCGCCATGACAGATGGGAGGTTGCCTAGTGTGCAAGTACTCTAAACCGCAGGCTACATCTTGAATCTTGGGACGTGAGGAGGTCAATTGAGTACCTGATTCCATTCATCAGCCATATTACCCACTAAAGAGACGCGTTCGGGAATGTCCCACTCTCCCGATTGCAAGAACTCTCGGACGTTTCCGTTCTCTTTCCAAGGTACGATTATCCAAGCATCGCTCTCTCTATGTCCTCCACAAATCCAATCAGGTGGATGATATTTGGGTGAGACAGTGTTGCCATTATGCTGAGCTCGTTGACAAGGGACTGGTCGGGAGCGGTCAGAATCGCAAAGATACTGTGGAGGACGAGAATACCTTAAAAAACCTAGTCGACTCCTCGGCATCGTGGCGTTTCCATTCAATTTTCTTTACTGCCAATTGGACTTCAAAGAAAGGCGTCGTCCATACACCAGGAAGTAATGTCGGCTCCGTTCGTGTTTCGGGGAGGATAAATTTCGCAGCGACCACGATTCCACGATCACCCTTTGCTGGGGGGATATCCTCCACCTGTATTATGGTTGGGTCAATCCGGTAATGGGATATTCCATCAAGGATTTGCCGCTTCAGCACGTCAGTTTTAGTAAAGACGTGTGGGTTTTGTCGATGAGGAGTACCTACAGCCTTCGCGCATGGATCATACTGGTCAAGTTGGGGAAGCTCCTCGGCCATGTCCGGTGAATCAGTCATTTCTGAGTCTGAGGAAATACGGAGACCGACGGGATGGTTGTTGAGGTGGGTTGCTGGATTTGAAGAGAGAGAGAATGAATTAGAAGGAGACACTCCGACGCGCAAGTCATTTAGAACCTGAGACACTATCGTACACAATCAATTTCAACCGCTGTCGCTCTATGTCTTCGAAAAGTCTATCCATGTTGTGCAGGGCATAAAACTAGCTGGCGCATCTCTCAGCCTGTGGGTATATAGTCGAGGCCTGAGACGAGCATTCAGAGAAGCGCAAAGGATTATCGGTGAAGGGTCCTGCCTAAATAGGTAGGAGGCCGAAGACCTTCTCCTTTAGGTAAGCGCTGGACGAGGTTATTTCGGAGTTGAAACGGGCGCTGCCAGCTTTTGTATGCATTCGAGGGCCACCTCGCCGCGTGACCCTCAAGTCTATTTCCGTCGACTTCGAGAGTTGTCGTCCCAGCGACGTGCACACCAGTGCTAACACGAGTAGGATCTGCATGCCACCACCCTCCTCCCAATGTAACGGTATACTAGCGGCTTCGGAGCCGCCGCCTTGAACGAGTCTTGCCTACGTTATGAATGGGGTCAGGAATCTCTAACGAGATTGAGCGAGCGAAGTCGCAAGTGGCGAGGCTACTCCCCCCAGCGAGGAAGGACTTCCACACGGATATCGATCCTGCTTAGATAATCAGTGTTAGCCTGTCGTAGTATCGATTGCCCATTGTCTGGCGTGGTCTGTTTTCCTGGAGGTCTCTGTACGACTCGGAGACGATTTGTATCTAATCGGGCGCGTGCGGTCCAAATCCAAACAGCCTATTTCGTTCCCTCAGTGATCTTCACTCGACCCATTCTACGGTTCAACGCCTGCTATTGTATTTGACAATCTGTTTAAAGCGATGGCCCACTGAATCTCTAGGCCCCATTTCGGCATGGCGGGCTAGCTCCTAGACCAATGCGTCGCACTGCAGCGTCGGTCAGGGGTAGACCACCCTACTCGCAGAAAGGTGATATCCAGAAGTAAAGGGACACCACGCAAGGCTATGATTCTCTTACAAACCATCGCGACTATATGCGACCCCATAAGGCTTTGTCACCGCTGTCCAACAAATGCAAGATGTATTCCGTCCCATTACAATATGGACTAGCCAGGCAAACCCGTTCGCTAAGTTGGGGTGTGGTTGTCCCATTTCTCCTAGACGAGGTGACCCAAAGTAAGCTCTATTTAGTGTCTGCTATGTCCTCTAGTCTTCCGAGGAACCGTAGAGAAGCTGCAGCGGACGTCGCTAACGGCCAGTATAAGGTCGAGGAGGGCATGTAAGATCCCCATTCACCTGGTGGCGGTGGCGACCACAAAGCTGCGTTCGAAGCAAAGGGTCTTGGCTTACAAGATATCGAGTTAACGTTCGGGAGGTCTACAATGAAATACAAGAAAGGACGCACCACCCATCTGACGCACCCTGTTTCCTCGACTCGACTGTCTAAAGTCGGACTAGAGAACTTGCAGGAGAGTGCGAGCCCTAGAAACTCCCAGTCGTTTAGGGTCTCTTCGTCGCGTTCTTCGTTCTACTGGAGGGCTTTCCCCTCGGGGCCTGCCGACGCAAAGGCCGCAACCCACTTCGAGTCCTCCGGTCCTCTTCGCTGGCTGCGACCTGCTGAACGAAATCAAGACAAGGCTTGCAACTTCTTTCGCTCACATTACACGGGATCTCCTGGACTGGCCAATAGGACTGAGGAAGAGGCTGAAGGGACTCTGCTCCGCATCTCAACGTCATTGCCTCCTGCGTGTCCTCAAGTTGGTGACGAAGTCCCCATGCAGACAGGAGGCGCGGCAGCGTGTAAGAGAGGGGAATAAGGCGATACGTTGCTTCGATGTCACCGGAAGGCTCGAATCGTTGAATGATGAGCCATTGCTTGCTAAGAGTGAGGGCGAAGCAGACATCCAGGCCGGAGTTCTGAGCAGGATTGGAGCTTGGTCCTCGACCGTGCGTCCATCGGCAACAAGTCAGACAAACCTTCGCAAAACGCGCCATACTACCTGGTCCGCCTTGTGGTTCGGATATGGCCGCCGTGGTTGGGTTGGGAGATATCATGTTGGGGTGGAGGCGGGCATTCATAGAAAAAGTCCAGCAGCCCAAATCCCAATGGAATCGCCAGAGCGTGTATTGATCAACCGTGTCCGGGGGGAGGGGGATCAAAACAACAAGAGTATAACCGCATCGAAAGAAGACTTTAGTTATATATCAGGCCTTGTTTCGCGGGGTGAAGAATTTGGTCCTCCGTTCTCCAAGATGAAAGGGCTAGTTCCCATAGCCTCTATGTTCTATATTCTAACCGACAGGCTAGGGTTGCACCGATTCCCACGCATTTTTCCCACCCTACGCTTTGTCCCGCTCTAAATTTCCTCTCTATTATTGATATCGCTTCTGTTCTTCTTGTCGTTTCCCTCCTTCCCTATCCTCTTCTGCGCCCCTCGACTATTTGTCGTGTTTCTGGTCCTTGTCCTTCTCGTCATCCCAACTCTATTTTTCCCGCGCCCTAATTCGCTCGTCGGTTCGCCAATCTTCGATTTCTCGCTTTGGCCTCTTCGCTCTCTTGCCCTCTGCCGTCCTCTCCTTCTTTCCCCCTTTTACTGCTTTGCTCAATTTAAGTTTCACCTGGTTCTGGTTTGTTATCTCTCTCTCTCGGTCTTTTGTAGTTTTTCCTGCGTGTTTCCTTCTCAAGCCGTATCTTTCAGGGTCCGACTCTGGTTTCTCCAGGCCTCTTTCTGGTTTACCATTATATTTTTCCCTTCTCCTTCGCACTTTCTCCGTCTTTCGCTTCTTTGGACCCCTTTTTTTTACCGCGCTGTCTTCGTGTCCGCTCTCATCTGACCCCTCCGCGAGATCCATTCGTGCTGTTTTCATAGCTTTTAAGGCATGCAGACATGAGTCAAATACATTATAACAACTGATCAAAAAGGGCCTCTAAAGAAAGAAAGTGAGCCGTCTTCAGGCTATGGGATTACCACAAAGGCGGCGTTACCGATTATGGTAAACGGCGTGTGGCCGGTGGCAGGACCTGTCGGCGCTTATACTCACGCTGCACCGCACCCTCAATCATCATGGGTCTGAACTAAAACGAGCACCCTCATTCCCTCTTATTCACAGAGCGGTGTGGTGCCTTATCCTTTCTCTTCAATGTTCCGCGGCCTATTCAACGCTAATCTCAACTTATGGCCAAAGAAAAGTCGCAGTGTCGGCGTTGTGCTTCTGCAGTACTGCATCAGAGTGCAAGAGCTCCTTGAGTCAGACCGGAACTTGACCAAATGAGGATCAGAAAAAATGAAAGAGTGGAGTTAATTTTAGCGACGTTGTCGTGGCTCACTCTGTTAGAGGTATCCATAACGCCATTGAGAAAGCACTGGACGCTCTGGAGCTGTTGAACAATGGACGCAAATACGACGAACGCAGCCCAGGTGACCCCTTGGAACTTGCAAAGACGGAGATCAAGTCGTTTGTTCCGAGGAAGGTGAGCTCAAGTAGATCTATAGAGTCGATCGAGTCGAGAAGTAGTTCAACCTTACCCCAACCATTTCAGGAATGGACCCCGCCGACCGAAGATGATGACAAGAGCAAAGTAGCCACTGCCACCAGAATGATTAGGGTTAGACCTTGTACCCCTCCCTTAAGTGTCTATCTTACGAGAGATGGAAATAGGAAATTACGGGCTCTGCTCCCCCTTGACGGACGATGTATTCTGTTGATGTGAAGCTTTGCGACTACTCAATGGAATCGGTCAACCCCATAAGCGAGACACTGGAACGTAAGAGTAAAGAAGACTCTCTCGCTATATCATTGACGTATGATGACCGCTCGACAGATAGTTTCACTGGAGACAACTATACTCTTGACGACCTGTTATACATCCTCCGACTCTAGCGCAATTCCAACGCAATCCCCCTATTTATACTGCCGTCCAGTTGGAGAGCACAATTATACCCACGAGGGCTCCAATTTTCAGCGAAGAAGACCCTCCGAGCCGCTGAGGGGTTATCCATGTCTGGACAGGACGGTGTTGGGGTAGTCTATGTGATTATCCCCTGAACCGAGGTTCGTCATCCTCGTCAAGGGGGTCTTATGAAGGGAGGGGGCAAGGGACAGAGACGGGTTTTATATCGTTCACAGTGTGCATGCTCTAGCTAGGAGGGCGAATGAATCGTGCTAATCTCTGCTCAATGACAGGGTTTGATGACCGGACGACCGACGTGATCGCTGAAAAGCCGAAGTCAAACCCGGACGTTCTATCACATTTCAGGGGCCGGTCCGAGCTATACGTGCAAGCCAGATGCACGCTCTGGGCTTACCTGGAAGCAACACAAGAATAGGAAACAGCTCACGTTGTATGAAGGAGAATGGTTTGTCTGCGTTCCGCGGGAGGACGAAGTCTAACCACCCCGTGAGTGAACCTCGTCAAGCCAGACTCTCAAGGTTTACCGTGACTTGTGCGTTGGAGGCTATTGAATCGCTAACAAACACTGCGGTTTAGGGTAAACGGAAGGAATACGGGCTGTTGGGATCTGGGATTTATATACACGTTGATATCAAGCACTGGTTTGCAATCGAGCAATCCCTAAGTGAGTTCTACAACGCAGAATGTGTAGTTCATCAAGACGTCTCAATAAAACTTTATTTTCTTGCGAAGGGAACGAAAGGTAGCTTTCCCAAAGCATGACGGAAGTAAACGGAGCGTATTATCTTTAAATACTTTGTAGTTTATCGATGTTTATGGAAAGTGTAGGATTCAATATATCCACCAGCGCCGCCCGAACCAGGATATGTATACAAGTTATATTTCAAGGGTCGACGAACTAATCGTCCAGAAGGAGTGCTTCTCGGTACTTTTCCCAAGAATCTGGCTGAAGAAAAGGTGGCACGTCGGGAACCTGTTCGCCGTGCTCACGGGATGACTTCAGCAGAATGTCACTACACAAAAGATCCGGTATGGGTAAAGTTAAGCTGGCCATGTGATAGTCACAGCAGAGACTCACGGAATGCTGTAGGTAGTTTTGATTGACAGTGGTTTCTCTTGCTGGTTAAGACAGTGTTGTTCTAGGTCTTGATGTCTGCTAGAGCTGCTCTGTAGCATGTACTCTATATGAGCTGTGTTGTGGGATACGAATGAAAGAGATATCCTACCGGTATTTGGCTGAAGGCTTTATCGACACCCACTACGAATGCACTAAATGCTTCGTGAACCGCAGCGCCACGGTCTTGGTACTCCCGCGATGGATTGTTGACGATTTCATCGACTAGAAGCTTCCATATCAGAGGGCAAAATAGTCGCAAAACTTCGACATCCTCTGGATATGCGAATTCCGTCCGATCTAGATTTCTGAGATGCCATAAATAGGACCGTAAAACGTCAAAAGACTTGTCTTTAAACCTGTTGAACAGAAAAAAAAACATCATGAATGTTGGTCTCGGGAGTGATCATGATTCGGAACCACCCACCCGTCTCCGACAGCCTTGGGGTCGTATTTGCGCACCCAGAATTGTACCACGCTGGTCCGTAATCTTGTTCCAATCTGTCTAGCTGGCCCTGGCAGTGTAGAACTTCGCAGAGCCGTCTCACAGATTTCCAGAAGCTTGAAGCTCCGCCTGAGCCGCGAGATCGGCTCTGTCTGTTCATCGGTCATGAGCTGCCCCACACACCGCAGCATGTTGGCCAGCATGACGTCACAGTCAAAGCTGTCCCTCGAGTTGGGGTTCAACAAGACCTTGAATGCTTTATCCAAGCTCTTCAAAAATTCTCCCTCCTCCCTAGTACAGTGTAAAGCCAGCAGTCAGATAAAAGTTTGCATTCAGCGATCACCAATGCAGGGTACCGACCCTCTATATGCGTTTCTTAGACCTTCAAGGTCTAGTGACCACCGCGACTGCCTCGTATGTAGCTGGACAACAGTCCACGAGTGTAAGGACAGACAACGATGATCTGAGCACTCCGCGATGGCTCTAGAATACACAGCCAAGTGGTTGCGCATTGCCTTCAGCTCTGCATCAGTTAAAATGTAAGGATTGAAGAGGAGGCAGATGAAGGGAAATCCCAGAGTAGCTCTGATTAGGTCGGGAGAGGATTTTAGGACGAGTTCCTCCGGAATTAAACTTGTTGTCATCTGGAAGTGGGATAGCTCTTGGCCGAACTCTTTGAAACTCTCCCATTCACAGTCGAGAGTAAGCAAGATATGTGCTACCGCGCTGCAATACAATCTCCTGGAAGATGCTGCAGTTTCAGGAGTAACACTGTAACCTAGCAACTGCAGCACTCCATTTCGAGAATTGCTAAATAACTCATGGAATCGACCCTGGAAGATGGGTTCATCCCACAATCTCTCCATTTCCGCGGGACCTTTGATTGATAGGGTGTTCGCCATTGCACATAATAATGTAGTTGGGTCATCTGATGTGCAAATAACCCGTTGAAGAGCCGTGGCTTGCAACAGCTTGCGACCATCATCGGATAGGCTGTCGGATGATGTCCGGTCACCCGCTGAATTTATTGGCTGGGAGGAGATTTTCCCTAGCATTGAGGGGAGAGAACGAGCCGCCCAAGGCAGCAGGTCCGACAGTGGGCTTCGAAAAGGGCAAAAGCTATCCCAGGTCGTGCAGAGGGCGCTTCCCACGAAAAATGCGAGCCCGACGTACAGGGGTATTCTGACAATGATGGAGATCGTGGGGCTTAGATAGCGGAGGTAAGGATAAGGGACGCGCAAAATATGACGAGCCCGATTTGAAGAAGGGACGGGAGGACGTCGTCCAGGATGGGCTTGAGCCTCCAACGCTCAGCTCCAAGAAACCGTTCCAGCTGTTCCCACCTTTAGCGGTCAGGGCCTCCACCGCTACGTTTACGGTAGCAGACAAGCCACTGCCGACCGAGAACAGCAAGGAACGATGATATAATTGCAAATGCCAGGCTCAAAGAGAAGAGTGCATTGATCGTTAAGATGTCCCGTGACGGAGAAAATGTCTTTGAAGGAAGAGTCAAATCCATGCCATCGGTATCATTCGTCCTCATGATCATCTGCTTCAGAAGTGCATTGTTTTGCGTGAGGAGTGCATTGGTGTCGTCGGCAGGGTCAGCCGAGAGGAGAGGAATGGTGAGAGCTAGGAAAGCGGAATTGATGCTCGCGAAAAGACCAGCCTGCAGTGCAGATGACGAGTTCAACGCAAGAGGCTGATATTGGCGTTAAGCAGACGACTCACGAAAATGAGCATCCCGTCCAGCTGCTCCTTCAATCCTTTGGTCATATCATCATCTATTTCGTCTGCTAAAGCGTCATAGCAGTGATAGAATTTGCCGCCATCTTGGCCGAACTCGCGGGGTGGGTCCGGAATCTGGAATAAGGGAGGATTGATTTGGTTTTGGACTGTAGCACTCATCGTATGCAGTATGTATAGTGGTTGGGAGGGTGTGGTGAGGAGATTTGCTTCTGGTCGTGGTTTGAATTTTGCAATAGTCTCCATTTTACTACAACAAACTGCCTTACGGGTGTTGAGACGTGGCCCGGCTTGAGGCCGGGACCCTAAGCGCAGACATGTGCAAGTACAAAGGGGTGAAAACAAAGAGTGTTCGTAGCGAGGAGCATGGGAAGGCGCTCCAGAGGTCCCCGACCCTCTGATTGAGCGAAGCCAGAGGGAGGGTTTTAAATGTTCAGGCACATGGATACCCGCAATCCCCCGAGCTCCTGACGTCATTCCGCGTCCTCCCGGACGTTTTTGGTCTTAGACCCCTAAGTCGTTTCCTCTGCGCTTTCGCCAGCGTATTCAATATCTGGACTTCTACCTAGGCTAATAGCCCTGACTCTGCTTTCCCCTCTGAATGTTGCTTTCCCTCTTCTCCTGGTAGCTACTTGTAAGCGGCGTATCTGGGGACCTGTCCCCCCGGTACCTGGCATCATTGATGCGTATTCGACGGAACGGGCAAAACCCGAGGCTGACTAAGCGAAGATGTCATAGAAGACTTTCGGATGGAGCACCCTGGCACTCGATACGAAATAGGTTAAGACGTCGTTTTCTTTGAGGCGCTCGACAGTATGACGACGTGCTGTGGCCGCCTTGGGCGGCGGGACGCGAAACACGTGGGCCCGACCTTGGTCATTACCGATGCGCTCGGGTGCTTGTGTGTATATGGATTGTTGGCGGACCCTCACTGCCTTTAGTATAGCGCATTGCTGGGCGTCTCTTTGGCGGTCCGCCAGCACTCTCACCAACTGCCGGTGTTTGGGCTCGTGAGTTGAAAGATTTGAGGACTTTCGACACGAATCTTTGCATTCCGCGAAAAACACGGAGTCACAGTTGCAATTGAAAACGGTGTGGTTGGCATCGGAAAGTAGACGGTATATGGAGGTTGGGGATACGCGTTGAGGCACAGCCACCTACCTCAAGGCGTCTGCTATTCGATGTTCCCCAAGTCCCGACCCGCCGACTAAGCGAAGCCAGGAGTTCAGGCACAACTCCGTGATTGACATTATATCCTCAGCTTGCTATAAATTTGCTCCATAAATCTATCGTAATTTGGCTAGATTGTGGTAATAGCACGAGAACTTTCTCCCTAGCGAAGGACGAGCGTCTCGGCGGCGATAGCCGGCGAACGCGAGGCCTTCGCCCCGCCACGAATTCCGAGACGGGTTTAGTCACGGCTAATCATGTAGACTAACTATTAGATATACATCGAGACATCAAACCAGTCACTTTCCGAAACGCCTTCGGTCACAATTCCCCAAACGCGCCTAGGAGTGAGCCAAATTGATGAGGGCTGATTGGCCATAGTCTTCCCCCCTTTGTGTGGTATATGTAAAACTAAACTTATCAAACCATATTATGTGTGCTTCTTTGGCTGGAGGGTCGGGGAAATGGCGCCTGCGCGCGCCGCTACGATAAGTAACACCGCACACCAATATGTAAGCGGCGCCCATAGTCGGACTCCCCGAACAAAGGCTGTTGAGCTAGGTCACCAAACTTAAGAACAAGTCATTTCTATCGACTGACTCTCGCTGAGTTTGAACGGTCCTGTCCAGCATTTGTCGAAAGTTCACACCAGAAATCCATATCGACTTCGAACAATGCCGTCCCGCCTATATCCGGTATGTATGGCCCGCGTTTCACTTTCTCACTTCAGTACCATGTGTTCCGATGAACATGCTTGCTAGTGATCGCTTGAACCCCATCATTAGCTACCTCTCATCTTTCAGAGCCCTGATTCCTTCTAAACGGGTTGGGGCCAGAATTTGCGCTTCGGCGTCACCCACCCTGCAAGCTGGCCGCTTCGATCTCCTTCGCTTCGCTCCGCTCCGCGACAACACTTCCAAGTGGATGGCCAAGCTGAGCCAAGCTGTAGATCTCCCAAACGTAGTTTCGGATAGTGTGTAGTACAAGGGCACCTCCTGTCAGGGGAACGTAAAGAAAGGCGCCAAACAATGGTGACCCCTGATTTCTACTCCAATGTTCGGTTTCGACCTCGACCGAAGCGTTCTTCCTGTCATCGCCGTTGGCAAACGACACTCTTCGGTTACAGGCCGTGGACATCCCACTCCTCGACGACTATGTACGGATGCCCATTTCAAGCGATAGGTGGCAATGTCATGGACCCTGGGAGAATTTGATGACGCGAATCCCAGTTCTGTTAGACTACGAAGTGCAGCAACGATTGCGAGGCCGCGTCTTGGAAGACTAGCAAACGCGAATCCAGTCACTTCCTCATCGTCGTCGTACTTAGGCTGCGCACGATGGCGTCGACTCACTCGCCCCCGGCAGCACCCAGTTTCCGACTAACTCCCATGATGGCCAACGGAAGAGGAGGGATTGTTGCGGCAGGTTTATCGCTTCGGCCTACTGGGAGGATCAATCCTACGCAAGAACATGTGTCGATCAATAGCGTCAGCGACCCGCTTACACTAAGCACGTATTCCGTAAGTCGGTGTTGGACCCGATGAAAGGTAGGCGTGCAGGGTTGTTTCCCCTGAACCGACTTTCACACCCGTTAAAGCAAGGTAGCCTTCGCTTGTGGACCGCAGCATTCAATAAACCCACCGCCAATACGTGTGAGGAACTTGGGAATTAACCGCAACCACCGCCATGACCTTCGTCGGCGTCCATGCCCTTCAATGTCAGCGCACAGCCGCGATGCAAAACCTCTGTCCCATCGGCTGGAGGTCGGGGAGGGACCTCTCCACCAAGGCAACGGACCGCCTTCAATACCGCCCTCCGTTTTATATCGGCGTTTCGGAACCGACCGCTTTCGTTGGCAAAGGTAGTCAACATCCACTCCAACACGCACCCATCCTCTTCCCTCGTCATCGGCTCCTGCAACCCCAGAGGCAACTGAGGGCATGTTAAACGGGTCACCTCCAGCCTCTCTGCGGCTCGAATTCGAGAAGTCTTCGTCGGTACATCCGCCTCCGTTCACCGCGGACTCCCCAAGGCAGAAGAAGAACGGGATTCGATACGCCAGCCGTCCTTCCTTCCGCACTACGCTACGCCCCATTCGCCTTGTCTGATAAAACCTTTCCACTGTTGTAGTATATCCCTCCGGTTCAATCATGTAGGATTTGTCACGTGTCTCATGTCCGCCGGTCTCCACGAAACGCTACAGTTTTCGAAACTGGCTTATTTGTTTCTCAAGACTCTACCGGTCAGCGAGTCCTGTGTACCACTCCTACTTTTACCTCAGGCCACCAGTGTGGTGCTGTGCACTCTAGCGCGTCGCGAATTCTACGTTCCCATCTATCTCCATTCTTGGCTTAAGCCGACCTGGCTCGTTCCCTCAGGGGGGTAACGTTAGGGAACAAACTGATGTTATGGTCCTAGGGAGATTTCCTGTGTGATGCTTTCCTAAAAAAGGGGGGATGCGGAAAACGGAGATGCAACTTTTGTCAATTTCTATGGGTACATCACCAATACAATTCACCCCGAAAGCAGGCGATACAGACTTCTGACTCGAAAACACAGGCATTTAGAAGGGGAAACAAACTGTGACATGACCCTGAACTCCAATCTAGTCCCCATGAAATTTTAGGTGCGCCGGGGCTGGGCGGGGTAAATTTAATCTGAATATTCGCCAATTTGGTGGCAAGATCTTTCGCAGTAGATGGTTTCAGAGTGGAGTCTAGATCAAGAATTGAAAATGAACTGCAGAGATCCCTAGATGACGTGAGCCAGGGAAGCTCCGCACGACCATCAATAATGACCTACTCAGCCAAGGCCCGGACGAGCCGGTCTCGGTCAGCTTCAGTGAACAAAGAAGACTGCTCTTGAAGAAGTTCGTCATCATCCTCCTCCGACGAAGTACGCGCGAGGGTCTGAGCTAGTAAATTGGTGATATCGATCATTAACTTTCTCGTTGGCTCCTAACGAAAACAGAATTTTCTTACAAGTAAATGGGATACTCAAGTCTCGGAGTAAGCAGACTCACGTCGGGTACTCGACACTTCACCCAAGTCTCGCTTTGGCCTTCTGGTTCTCTTTCCACTCCGAACAACCCTGATTGACTCAAAGTCCTTACTCTTTCTCTCTTTCACTTTGTCTGTCTCCCAGCTCTTTAAAGGGTCGTTCTTCCTCGAACCCCGTTCTCTTCCTTGCCTCTCGTGTCGGTCTAATCTAACACTCTGCAACTCCCATTTGTCCCGTTCCCATAATTCTTCGATAATCAAGCATGCTTCGATACATTATAGTTGCTGATGTAAAAACCTTCGAAAGAAAGGGAAACTGAACTGTTTTAGGGCTATGGGATTACTCGCGCGAGTGACGTAATCGGTTGTGGGTTCCATATGTACATTTCAAATCGCATAACAGGCTTTCGAGTTGAGTAGTTGCTAAGCCCCCCTTTCCCCGACCAATCAACGCATTTCTGGCCCCAAGTCGTTACCGATTCGAGAAAGAATTGCGCGTGCTTCTACGAACGCGTTCTCCGCCTCAGAATACTTAGACTGAGCTTTATAAACCTCCCCCAGACCAATCAAAGCGTTCGCCATCGTTGCGTCGTCCTTGACGAGAACCGCAACGTCAATGGCCATCTGGCAGTGAGCCTCGGCTAGCATGGTGTCATATTGAAGGCTGTACATCCTTCCGAGTTCCAGTAGAAGGTCCGCCGAGCGTGCTTTCCGCCCACGGGCGTCAACCCATGAAGACGGGGTTTTGGATGGCTGGCAAACGGTCATTTTCAGAGTCCGAATATCTTTCTCAAATAAAGGACTCACCAAAAATGAACTCTTCGGCAAAAAGTAGAAATATCGACTCTGTGGTACGGGGCCGAAATCCAACACTCCGACATCAAGTTGCAAAGCTGGAGAACTTGCGATAATTGAGGATCCTCCCGAATCACTGCCAATCTCCCTTCGATAATACTCTTCATAACGTCCGCGTCATTCTTCAGGTCTTCGTACGGAATTTTGCCGGTTACGATCTGGTAGGTAGTCCCATGTGTGAGCGAAACATGGAGAGGCCCATCCACCGAGCGGCTCACTTACTTCCATGCCTGTTTGATCCCACGATTCGATTTCCTAGCCCGCCAACATGTATTTCTTATATTTTGTTATCAACATGCACTTATTTGACCCATGCTTTTGGCGGTGTTATGTGAGCGTCCTCAGAGTTGAAGTTATCTAGACTAGCCCTGTAAGATGTATGTAGTGTTGTGCCAGGGCTGGCCTCAGGCTCGGGCCAGCTCGGGCCAGCCCAAGCTTAAGCCAGCCCAGGTAGTGGGTCCGGGCCTGAGCTCAGAGTCTCAGCTTGCCCAAGCCCGCTCGCTGGGCTCAAGCCTATCAACGCCTCGGGAACGTTCCCTTTTAGGGTTAGTCCCATTACGGAGATAGGCGGCATAGGCTTGCTGCGCTCGGTTGGGGACCGCTTATTTCCCCTTTTGGTAATGATGCCGGGCTCGAGCTAAGCTTTGGTCGGCTTGGGCCGAGCTTCATCGACAGGGCTTGAGCTGGAGCCCACAGCAAGCAGGCTCAAGCCCGCCCAAGCCCGGCCCAGCCAGCTTTGCCCAACACCAGATGTACGCTGGAGGCCTCCACCTAACAAAACCCCTGTTCGGTCAACTGTCCTTATAAGACCCCCCCAAAAAAGAGCGACCCAAATACCGACCCAAACAGAACCCTCGGGTCCGCCAAGGGACTTTGTTGTGGCTTTACGTTTTGTTTTTCGTTCTAAGTACAAGTCAAATTTGGTAGACTACTCATTACTAATGAACATCCGAGCCTTCCGCCGGGTCCCCAGTCCGCCGTCACTTTCGACATGAAGGACAGTTCGTATCCGTGTACCTGAAAATTTTGCGCTGATAAAACCCTCCCTCTGGCTTTGCTCAATCAGTGGGTCGGGGATGTGCTTGCGGAGGAAAATACCTTCTTCTTTAGGCAAGTGCAGCTGGGCGAGGTGATTTTCGGCCCTGGTACAGGCGCCGTAAACTGGCATATGCCAGTACGACCACGCCACGTATACGCGACTACCACCCTCGATGTGGATTGCTTACGCTATGGTTGAGGGTAGGAATATATCCGGACCAAATCAGGCAGGTGGTTGGGCTGCCGGGGACATAGCACAATCGTGAGCCTTGCTTTAAAGACCATAATCTTACGGGTTGACCCGTGACACGGTAAATAGCTAAGCAAAAAAGCATACAGCCATAGGTTCGAATAACCCTAGTTGGTTTTCAGCCAACGCAGACAAACCATTCTCCTTGATAGAGTTTAACCTGTTTCTTCTTCTTATGACTCCTCCATGTAGTTTCGGAATCCTTATGTGGATGGCACACGTAGCTCCACGAAGGGTCTGTAATATGATGGAAGGTTCGGGTTTGACTCTTGCTTCCGGCGATCACTTCGGTTGTTTTGTCCTCAAGATCTTCATCGAGAGTAGATTAGCATAAATGACCCGTCTTACTCGGCCCTGAACTCTCACCTTGAACAATATAAAATCGATCTTTATCCTGTCCTTTAGGCTTACGTCGGACTCCTTCAACAAGAAGGATGAACTCTCGTAGAGGGCAAATGAAGTAGACTACCACAGTATCGTGGCCGCAATCGGGTTCGTCTCCAGGTTTGGTCCAGTCCAACCCCTTTAACGGGTGAGAGGGTTTTTTTTGACTGAACTCCGAACCTTGTTGAGTATATGAATGGGCTCCAAATCGACGGCAGTAGAAATACGGGTATTGTATGAGAGAATCCGGACAACGGAGTCGGACCCGGTATAGAAGGTCGTCAAGGGTATAAATGCTATTCTCAGCGATACTGTCTGTTGAGCGCTCGTCAGGTCTCGATGGCCTGGTGAAAGAATTTTTTGCCCCTACATTTCAGTGTCTTAACAATTGGATTGGCCGATTTAATTGAGCTATCGCAGAGCTTCACCTGAATAGGATACTTCCCTAAGGAGGGAGCAGAGTCCGTGAGATCCTGTTACATCTATGGTGAGAAAGAACCTCAAGCAAGTAATATACGGTCTAACCCGAATCATTTTGGCAGCTGCAACTAGTTTCTGTTTCGGGAACCTATCTTCAGACGGCTGGATCCATTCCTGAAATGATTGTAGTTGCGGTGAGATACTTCTCGCCTCGGCCGACCTTATTTAACTCACCTCCTCCGGGAAAAGGCTCTTGAAGCGGTTCTCTGCCTTTATCAAAGGGTCGTCCTGGTTCTCGCTGTCGTACTCGTGCCCTCGATTCACGTGGTTCAAAGCATTCAGCGCTTCGTCAATGGCACTACGGATATCCATTTATATCCAGAGTTAGTCATACAATATTGCGGAGGGATATTTACCCTTTGATTTCAAGAGGCAGGTCGCCGTCTTCTCCAAGCCCCTCTTGAAGTTTATCGCAGTACTGCAAAAGCACCAAGCCGATCCGACGGCTTTCCCTTCTCCACTGATTGAGGTTGAACCATTCGAATAAGTCGTGAAACATTGGAAGATAGTTGCAATATCGTAGAGTAGACGGACGAGATGAAGGTGGTCGTGTCAATTCAGGGGCGGTAGCGATATCTGTGGTTCGATATCGATTTCGATATCGTACGTAATCAGGGACTCGGATTTAAGCGACGGAGAATGTTTTGGGCAATTGGAATGTTTGTCGGGGTGTCGACTATTCAGCCCAAATAAACTCGAACTCAGCCCTGACCCCATCTACCCTTCCGTTGAAGAGGACAACTACATGCAGTCCCTCAACAACAACATTGATCCCGCCATCTTTGACTCTTTCTTCTCTTCCATCGATAATCCAACATCGCCTCCTTACGCATCTAGAACCGCTGCTGGGACGCACGTTCAAGACATTCGGTCCGACCTGCACTGTTGGGTTGCTCGTCAACCCCTATCCACCTGCCTCGTAAAATCAAAACGCCGTGCTTCCACGTACCACGGTTGGTGTGATATCTCAGAGTATCAATCAGCACTAATTCGGGCTGCCTCATAAGTGCACTGAGACACCGGGATAAAATAGCACTATCTCTGTATGAGCAGTGGCATATGTAGAGCCTTATAATAGAACACTGTGAGGCATCTTGACAAGCACTTATTTGCTCACCTCTACAATGGCAATGAATACCCTAGTGTCCCAGGGCCTGGACGCTGGGGGTCCGTGATCGAGTTCTAGCTAGGTAGCATGTCCGTCAGCTCCAGGATCGAAGGCGTGAGAATACCTAGCTGTGAGCAGACCGGATAAAGTGACTTACCAATCTGACTTGGACAGACTTGAGGCAGAAAAAGTTGACTTGTGCTGACTTGGGACACGTAAAAATATATGGTGACTTGGTAGACTTGGGCCAGACTTGACTTGGTGGACTTGCACTTGGCCCAGCCATTCGCCTGCCATACATCTTGTCCGATGCATGTAGAAACTAGGCTTTGATGGTGAGAGGCATTGAGACTGTTGGTGTTAATACAGACTTGAAGACCTTTGTTCAGCGACCAGTTTTCGAGTCTCGAGTAGGAGGCTTGCTTGTGGGAGATAGAGAACAACACTGTGGATGGTTATTGCTCCAGACATCTGCATATCACTAAAGGTTTTTCGAGGAATGGGAAGGCATATATTATTCTTAGTCACAGATCCTGTCTCAATGGAATGCTTGCTGCTTTGAGCAAGCGACAAGCCCCAAGATGAGACTTATTAGACCATAGCAGTATTGAGGGCTGCCTCTGACGAAACCTCAAAACAAACCCTTGGCATGAATTGAGTCTACCATTGAATAATACAGAAAATTTTTGCTGTACTTATGGCACTGTATTCATCGTGGTCCGCTTGGCTTTATGTTCACGGAGAGAAACTTCCAAGTCAACACAAGTCAAGCAGGATCGAACACCTTGAAGCAAGTCTTAGCATGCAAATTTACATTTATAATATAGCATGGCCGCAAATTAAGCCAAATCTAGCCCAACCTACTTCTACTTGGTCTTCGATGGTCCTCATCCTCGCTGTCTTCGGTCTGTTCTTCTTCAATCGCAGATTCACTCACAGCGTCGTCGACTTCCTCTTGCACTGACCTCTTACGTTTTAGCCTTTCTTCATATGTTGTATGCGATGTGCTAGGAACTGCCTTGTAACGTGCTGATGACTGCGCTGTGGCAGCAGTCCTTTTTGATGCAGATCCCGAACTTGTTACCCGAAGTGGTGGCCGGCCAGCAGTTGATGCGCGAGTGGTCTGGCGGCCACTATGAAAAATTTGGAAGCTATAAGGTCCAAGAGTTGGGGTGTTGCCACTGCTGGAATGACAGAGATCGTTGTCCTCCATGACAGGTACCCCTTATGGTTAAAGAAATCGTCGAGTTTGTCGTTTTCCTATGATTTTCTTACGTAACTTGCCTTCGTGCCTGCAGGCACCGTTCCCCTCCCTTGCCCTTCCCCCCTCCGAGTCGGCCCTCCACTCATCCACAACCCCCCTCTTATATTCTCATTCAACTTTTGGCTTCCTTCACTGTGCTCTGACCCCTGTGTGTTTTATTATGCTGAGTTGTTGAGTGAATCTGATTGGTGTGTCCTTGAACTCACTTTCATTCTTGGGCTCCCGATGGCCAAAGCTTGGTCTCCTGACCTGCCACTCCTATCTCTGGCTGAGTTTCCTCTATTAGACATTTATTCCACTTTTGCGTCGGCTGAGCGTCTTGGCTTTCCGCATTGACCTAACCTGGCTATATAAGCACATTTCTTGCCGCTACCCATCACTTCCCTCATTACCGCTTGAGCTCTTTTGCTTATTGCATTCTCAATCATGTCCTCCTTCATCGCTGCCAGTAACTTCTACGTTAACCCGTAAGGTCTTCACGACCCGTCCGTCCACCTGCTGCCAGACTGTCCACATCCACTATCTCTCCGACATGCATTTTGCCAACAGAATCTCGGTCCCTGTCTAAGTACGAGTTCTCTGAATGCTGCTTATCCCGTCGCTCAAGCTCCTTTGTGTTTTTGCTGTGCAAGTCCGTTGTGCGAATTTGATCGGTCTCCCCTTTCACTCATGTTTGCTCTCGGTTTTTCGTTGGCCAATGCGTCATATGCTGACCAGCCTCCAGTCTCTGCGCATTTCTTTTGCCCTGTTTCCACGGTCAAATATGTCGCTTTCTTTTCCAAGTTCCGCATCGACTGATGCTCTTGCCTTTCCGAGGCCGCTTTGGCCTTTCCCGTCTGCTATTCTCTCACCACTTCCCTTCGCTTCTCACCATCATCTCTTAGCTTAGATAAGTTATTATAAATGAAGACCATTCCAGACCTGGGAAAGTGCGAGTATTATCGTTGTGTATGGCTCCGGTCAACACCGGAGCGTAGCGCAGGAACTCCCTTGTATAAGTTTGATAGATCCCTAAATCGATTCGTAATTCAAGACTAAGTACATGTCAAATAGAAATCTAACAAGATCCTACCTGGAGCTCCTCAGGAATAGCTTCGATATGAGTGTAATAGGTCTTATCGTCAAATTTGAATTTGAACACCCGAAGATGAGGTTTCAGTTTCTCAACAGCAGGTGAAGGCTGGGTGCCCTCTGAAGCAGCATTCGATGTGAGTTTGCTTTCTAGCAAGATATGAGAAAGTGAATGTACTATCAACACACCTGGTACGACGCCAATACCGTTCGAATCAATCACATGATAGGAATTTAGAAGCCCATTATCGCTAAGGATTTCTAGTTCCGCTGGTGATACCTTTGCGGTTGCTTTACGATATACAAAAACTGCTCTTGTGATCCAGTCCTAATGAGCATGATCGTTGAAATCATAAGAAGAGCCTATAGACTTGGCATGAGCCTGAGATCGACCTGTAAAGTCATAAGACTCACCCTCAGTACGAAAGATAGTTTTGAACGGTAAGTTCGATGTTGGCTGGTCAATCTGAGGATCGTATACCTCGGCCATTGTGATTAAGGCCTGCTTGAACCGGGCAACAGCTGGGGCACAATTAGCGAAGCGAGAGGCTGTCCAAGCTGGATGCAACGATGCCCTAGCAACAATGTCTGTTCCTTGCCACTCTCCCCAGCCATTCGACACCTTTTTATCCTCGAGGAAAGCCTGCAGCAGAGGATCACTGGATCCAGCGATCCGGCCAACCCATGCATCGTACTCAGCAAGCCATGCTGTTCATTCAAGGACAGCATCTGGACCATGATTCTTTCCCCATAAGAGGGGCCAAGCCTAAGCAAGCCACAAAGTAAGAGCTTTATATAGCAATAATATATAAATGTTTGAATACGAACCTCAGAGCCTGGTACAAGGTCTTGAGTGGTCAAAGGGGGTTTGAACTTCAAGATGTGAAATATTAGGAGCATATTATGGTCGACGAATATGAGAGTATGAGTGGGCCCTTTGACAGACATTGCAATCCGCACGTGCCTCCTTTCGTTGACCTGCTGCCCCTTACTGGCTGCCTGATATTCCACAGGGAGATAATAGCTTTTACCTTTCGCTGTGAAAGACTCAGCACCTTTCTTGACCATAGCCTCAAAATCCTGATTTGGGATCCAAAAACAGTGACCCTGTGTTGCAAACAACACCCTCATCGTGTACTGATGCGAAGATCAGCTTGTAAGTCATGCTTGTGTAAAAGGGGTGACTCCAGCTTACATTTTTGAATGCTAGAACCAGCTCCTTTCCGCGGACAGCGACGTATGAGAACTTGCTGGTTTTCGGGCGGAACTAGGTTTGCCCTTTCAGCCTCTGTCTTCACAGTGATATAGCCCAGTTCTTGGAGCTCCTTTTTAGAGACCTTGAGTCCCAGTATGAGGCGATCTAAAGCCTCAATCCTTTCACACAGTCTGTCCCTCAGATCATCCAACAGCTTGTCAGTGTCAGCCTCGACGACGGTGGGCTTGGCGCTTGAGATACAGTGGGTAATGCAGTTGTGAAACCACAGGATCCCTACTTTCTTGGTTAGCAGATGTCTTTCCTGAGATTTAATAGTGCATCACCTTTGAAGGCTCTCTTAGTTGGAAGATTTCGTAATTTTCGGGAGGCTACAGGAATATCCTTGTACTTGATAAAGCCCTGTTGAATAAGCCATTTGAAGTATCGATAGAGCCAGAACTCAGGCATGTAGTAGTTCAATGTGTGTGTGGGGAGGATATTTGGGGCTGGGAATGGGTGGGTGGTGGTTGAAGGGGATGCTTCATTGTCATTCATTTGCTCTCTCAGTGGTTTGTGTTGTGGCACCAAGTTTTGAAGTTGCCAAAGCAAGCCCAAATCAGATATAAACTCTTGGAGTATCATTCGTCAAGTCAGGGTTAGTCGACTTGTGGTTACACAAGTCCACACAAGTCAAGTACAAGTCAACCCATTGACTTGTACCTGACTTGTACCTGACTTGTTTGCTGCATATCTCTCTCGTTAAACTGCAAGCCTATTGTCTTGCATTCAGCTATAGGAGCCAGTACTAGGTATCAAATAAATCATTGGTGCCTCAGAGAGCCTACTCCCAATGCGTAGGACAGAGATGCGCCCATCCTCGCATTTACATGAACTCTCGAGAGCTTTCTACTGAATGGAATTCTGCGATTTAAAATGCATTTCCACACTATATACAAATAGGAGAATGGGAAAATTATTACGAAGCTGAGGGGAAGAATATTTGTTGTGCCAATATGGGCAATGGGCTCCTGATGCCAAGACTCGTACTGCAGAAGTTGCTCAACCCTAATTTGGAAAGCACCATTATATTCTCACCTGAGAGGAATGTGAGCCACATCTTAGGACTTAGAAACTGATCTCATCAGGCTGCATTTAGTATAGGTAATGACTTGACCGGATGAGCCGATGGCTTATCGATGGGTAGGAGAGATGTAAGAGATACAAGTCCATTTCAAGTGCCAGTTAGGGCAAGACATTAAATTAAACTACTTATACCTCTCTGGTCTTTTAGAGGGCTTGCTCTCCAACACTCCTTGGGGGTCAATGCCTTCGGTGCTAGGGTGCTTTTTCCGTTTGCTCCTTCGGAGAGTGTCCTTTGTCCTGCTCTCACCTCCCTGAAGTCCAGGCCTGGTCCCCTTATTCTCCTGTTGAGATTCATCACTAAACATGTGCAGTCCATACTCTGTACTGGCCTTGAGGACCTCCAGAGCTTGGTTACGATCGATCGTGAGATCCTCCTGGATCAAAAGTACTGCTGCTTCTGGAGCAAGGACATAGGAGATATAGTCCTTATATGGAAGAGGGAAGATTGCATCTGGAGAGATACTTCCAGAGGGGAAGAGACTATAAAGGGCCCTATTTATCATAAGGTATCCCTTTTCCCCATAGCTGGAAGGCAAGGACAAATTCAAACAGTGCTCAAAGCTCTGGAATGAAAGATTACGTACTATCCACCTTTCACACCAAGAACTCCTCGTTCCAAACCTCCTTTCCCAAGTGAATTGGATTGTCCAAACTGCTTGATGTCATCCAGTAGGGCATCCCAGATCTCTCCCCTGCGATGGTTTCCACCTTGCCTGTTACGTTTTGAGGCTGGTGTATGATTTGATTCCAGCTGTGACTTGAGATTCCTCAGCCTTGCTGAGATGGCTTCAAAATCAATCACTTCTGGCCATCCCTCTGCTTTTGCCTTCAATAATTCCTGAGGCATTGAATGTGTTGCGGTGTGTTCAGCGCAGAAGTTGAAGACTGCCATTTTGCGATTCTTTGCAGGGACCTTTGAGACTTCGCTTGCTCTTTCCAGCATTAAATGTGGCCTGAAGAGCAGGGGGTCTCCACAGAATGGACACTTGTATTGAGGATCATTGTCCTCCTGTGTGGAAACAGTTTGCAGTTGTTTGAAGGGAGCCATGTTGCGTTGAGCTCGTGTTCGAACCTTCTGACTGGGTACATATAACCTGAGGAAGGATGGCATGGTTGGTTTAGGTGAGGGAATGGTGAGCTGAAGCTGGAGTTTGCTGTCGTCAAGTAGTTGAGGACTTTCTCCATTGCTGATATCTGGATGTGGGATTACAGCAAGCCTGATGGCTTCATAAGCATCTTGTATTGGAACCCGGGGGAAAGATATTACTCCTTCCTTGAGTAGATCAGAGAGAAGTTCCTCAGTGATAGGCTCGCCAAGATCGTTGGCAACCAAGGTCACTAGGAAGAATGAAGGAATGAGTCCCTGAATCCAGCAGGTGGCTGAGGCTGGTGGGAAGTTTGATAGTTGGGGCTCAAACTCCTTGCAGACATGGGCGATGAGATGATCAAGACCTGGGGGATATTTGAGCGTTTCATGAAAAGCTCTGTACACTCTAGAGCAAGCGCCACCCTTGTGCAAACAAGTCCCATTGGGTTTAAGATAGGGCTGACTCTTCCAGTGCTGTATCACTGGGTGAAGAGATGAGAGTTGGAGTGACTGTTCTAGTGGCTTGAGCTCATCGTGTAACGTGTCAAAGGTGGATTTCAAGGTGTCAAGTTGCCCGCTGGATTTTAAAAAATGTCAGCTTTCTTGATGGGACAGCCACCTTGGATAGTTCAAGGTTGTAATCTGACCAAGCCAAAGTAAGTCAAAGTCTAGTCGTTTTGGAGAACTACTGTACCCTCAGATGTGGGATTTCACCATGGCCTGCTTTCTTTATCTCAAGCTCCCACCATGATGTTTCAAATCTGCTCGACCACTTGCTCTGCCCCGTCCAGGACTTCTTTTTCTTCTCACCTGGTGCCCATTGAATCTCTTGGAACCATTCAAGCTGAACCCTCTCAGAGTTGGCCTGATAGCTGATCAGACAAGCAGGCCCAAATCTTGTGGTTGCATTGCTGTTCAGTGGCAGAATAAAAACCGTTCCCAATGGATATTTCATGTGCTCCAGGTCCTGGCCTTGGGCTTCGGTGGGCTGGGGTCTCTTGATATCAAGTTCTTCTTCGATTGTCTTAGCGGCTTCGATGTACCCCTTCAATGCCCTTGTCCTCCTTGCCTTGTCTCTGCTCAGATCATCACTCTCCCCCTTTTGGCCATCCGTTGTAATCGGATTTCTGGGGCTTGGCTGATGGCCAGGTGTGTCTAGTTCAACGTCCTTTGGCTTCATTTGTGGGGATTGAATAAGAGCTAGGTCCTCAATGATTGCAGCTGCTGTGTGGGTTGTGAACTATCCAAATCTGTGTTAGATAATGGGCAATTAATGGAACGTAGAGGTCTTACCTTCTGTTCCGACTTGCGAACCATAAAGAAGGAGACTGTCTCCAAATGTTAAGAGCAGGGTAGCGCGAACGCGTCGTGCACGCGGTTTCTAACCGTGGGAACGATAAGTCGCCGCGCGGTAAACGGATTCGATTTATTAGTATAGTCTTTTATTAGGATAGAACGAATATTATTATATTACCTTGTTAGATGTGTTCGTGTAAGTAATTAAGAGTTCAGAGGTATTAGAGTCGAGCGGAGGCGAGTCGGAGGGGAAGGGAGCGCGTCGTGAGAACGGCGTGTGGCGTCGAGCGCGTGTGCGGCTGGAACGCGATTGAGGACGCGCGAGAAAGAGTGAATCGGCCGCGAATAGAGTATTAGTGTGCCTAGTAGTTAATTTAGTAGTTAATAAACGTTTGTAACTACTTTGCGTGAGTTTTGCGTGAGAGAATGGGAGCGCGAACCGGCTTGCGCGGTTTCCTAATAAGTGTGACGACCTCGTCACATCACGATCACGTGCCTCGTGTTTCCCCACCACGTGACCCCTTCCCCGCAACCTCCTCGATCATTCGCTGCCTCACCACTACCATACGTTCCTTACTCATCCCCTCATTGTATCCATGCCTTTCTTACTCATGCGCCGCGTCATCCCGTTCCATGACATTCTACCGCATTCTTTACCATTCCGGGTTATTCTAGGTACAGCCACTCCTTAGTATTTAAGTACGACAGAATGAGGAGGTTTGTTCCTCATTCCGCCTCTTGTCTACTTCTCTGCCATAGCAATCCAATCCTCTCAACCATCGTGCTAGTGTGGTGTCCCCGCCTAGTGATCTCACTCTGATACCCATAGTCCAAGCCCTTCGCCCATAGTCCTCTCCCACGATCCACAGCTAGATACGCCTTGCTCGGTTTCCACAGCCATAGAACCCTGACAATAAGGCAACGCGTCTGAACCACGCTAAGTGAGTAACCTATTTATTGCGATAGGTCTTAATGAATTTACCTATTTATCGAAATAGGTTAACGAATGCTCGTTTGTTGCGACGAGCGGAACGAGGTTTGAAGCACACAGAGGGCTCAGAGGATTATAGGGCGAAAAGTGGACAACGGGACTATCTCAGTCTCTTCGGCCGTATTTATGCTTGGATTAAGAATTATCTACGTTATTCTAGTACTTTCTTCTACTATCTATTACACTCGCTATCGTTCTAGAAGATGGTAGCGAGCAGGAATCGCGAGTCGTCGCATCGGCGACAAGTCCGCCTTCCAGTCACGTGATACCCGCGCCTAACCCGGTAAGCGAGCGGCAGCGCTTGTTATTGATTAAGGTGAACACTATGACTAATACATCAGGAAAAGCCCAAACACTATATAATAAGGGCCAGAATATATAGGTCCATATACTTCCACATAGTTGAGGCCAAATATATAGACTATATTGCATCCTGTAGCCTCATAGCTTCCTGTAGTATCTCATAGTTGCATAGCTTTATTGCTGCATATCAATATATAGCTGCATATTAGCTTGTAGTGTCCCATAGTGTCTCATAGTTGAACTTGCTCTAGAGACACAAGGCAAAGGAACTATAGGAGACTACAGAGAGCTATAGGGAACTACAGGGGACTATGGAGAACTATTGAAGGCTACTATAGTCTACATAATTTGGCACTTAGCTACAAGAAGCTATGCCACTACTGAACTATGTAGTCTATATAGTTTCTAGTAGCAGCATGTAGGTCCATGTAGCAAATACCCATTTTCCTGATGTAGGAATGATTTGTAGGGTTGATTCGCGGAGCCGTAAAGGTTCAGCGAAGCGAATCATACTGGTATGGGCTCGGTAGTGCGCCGTTTTCCCAAATACAGTAATATTCGGTAGTTAACTAAATATCTGCTATTCGTCTGGATTAACGACGCCTTACTATCAACCTCGCTCTATTGACTACATGTATTCCATTGGTTGAAAACGCAATGACCGCCGCAGTCGCATGGAAGGCACTCTCCGACGCGTACTGCAAGAAGGGGTTACTCACCGCCTACTACTACCAGTCACAAGTTATCAACTTTTGCTTCAACGAATCACAACCCTTTGTGCCGCAAATTGGTCGGCTACGTCAGCTACGCACCAAACAAGTCTCAGCTGGTATCTCATCTGAAGACTGGGACTTTGCCATCTATCTCCTTACTGCCCTCCCTGAATCCTATTCAGTTGTTTGCCAATCCATTCTTGCAAGAGAAACCGACCTGAATAAGCTCAAGATCAACTCTATTGTCAAGGTTCTATGGCGATAGGAACCGAGCAAGGCGTATCTGACTGGGAACTGTGGGAAAGAACTATGGGCGAAGGACTTGGACTATGGTTATCAGAGTGAGATCACTAGGCGGGGACGCCACGCTAGCACGATAGTTGGGAGGATTGGATTGTTATGACCAGGGAGTAGACAAGAGGCGGAATGAGGAACAAACCTCCTCATTCCGTTGTGCTTAAATACTAAAGGGTGGCTGTATCTAGAATAACCCGGAATGGTAAAGAATGTAGTGGAACATCATAGAATAGGATGACGCGTCGCATGAGTAAGAAAGGCATGGATGCAACGAGGGGATTGGTAATGAACGTGTGGTGGTAATGAGGCAGCAGATGATTGGAGAGGTTGTGGGGAAAGAGTCATGTGGTGGGGAAACGCGGGGCACGTGACCGTGATGTGACGAGGTCGTCACAGTAGCCCCTCCTAAGGACGGCGACGAGGGGGTTGCTGACGAGTAGGACGTGGTTGAAGTTCAGGTCCGAAGGCATCCGGGAATCGTTGATGGTACGCTCGGACCAGCTCTGGCGAATGTTCCAAGTTCTCGGCTGGTTCCCAACTATTCTGTTCATCTCCAAATCCTTTCCACTTGACCAAGTACTGTAGACGCCTGTAATGGTAGCGGGAATTGAGAATCTTTTCGACTTCCCACTCCTCCTGATCTTCGACAATGACTGGGGGCGGAGGAGGTTGAGTACGGCCAGGAATTGTGTCTGCGACGTGGGGCGTGAGCAGGGAAACATGGAAGACTGGATGGATTTTCATGGAAGGTGGAAGCTCCAAGCAATAGGCATGGGACGAAATCTTGGTAGCGACTTTAAAGGGACCCAGTCGCTTTGCCGAGAGTTTGTCAGAGGGGCGATCAGTGGTGATGTTGCGCGCTTCTAGCCAGACCTTGTCTCCAGCTTCGTACGAGGGTTCCTGTTCTCGATGACGGTCATAGTATTCCTTTTGCCGTTCTTGTGCGAGGGCCATAGCCGATTGGATCTCCTTTTGAATTGTGGCAATTCGCCCTAATCGTTCCTCGGCTGCTGGGTTTGACTGTGCGCTGGATGGGAGGTTGGTGAAGATGGGATCGTAGCCTTGACTAGCCATGAAGGGGGACATGCCAATAGACGACTGCCTGGAGTTATTGTAGGAGAACTCGGCGAAGGGGAGGAGTTCATCCCAGTTATCTTGGCGGTGGTTACAGAATATCCTCAGGAAGCCTTCGACGTTTTGGTTGGTCCGCTCCGTTTGCCCATCAGTCTGTGGGTGATATGCAGTGGAGAAGGTGGGTTTGACTCCTAGTCCTCCAAACAGGGACCTCAGGAAGGGTGCGTTGAATTGGGGTCCTCGATCCGAGACGATTCGCAGGGGTAGTCCATGGAGCTTCCAGATGTTGGAGAGGAAAAGATCCGCTGTCTTGGGAGCGTCAAGTCCTTCTTCTCTTGTCGCGATGAAGTGAGCCTCCTTGAGTAGTCGGCAGACAACAACCATGATCGTATCATTCCCCTGACGTGTCTTGGGGAGCTTAGTGATGAAGTCGTAGGAGATGTCCTGCCAGGGACCGGAGGGGACAGGGAGAGATTTGAGTAGTCCGACGGGTTTGGAGTAGTGGGGTTTGTTCCTTTGGCAATTGTCACAAGCGTCCACGTAGCGGTTGATGTATGACTTCATGGATGGCCAGTAGTAGCCTCTCGATACCAGTTCCAGGGTCTTGGCTTGTCCACCATGTCCGGCAATGATTGAGTCGTGGTACAGTTGCAGTATGGCTTTCTTGATGTCCTCATCGTTGGGCACGTAGATCCGATTCCGGAATCGCAGCAGTCCTTCATCAAGGCTCCAATCAGACATTTCCTTCTTGAGTTGAGCTGGGGCATGGTCCGGATCGGCGTCGAAGTAAGCCATGATTGACTTGACTGCAGGGTCCTCAGTTGTTCTCCGATAGTGTCCATGATCTCGGAGTCCGTTGCCAGTTGAGCTCCTTCGCCTTCATCGTCTGCATTGATGTCCACGATTTTGGAAGGTGGTAGAAGCGTCAGGGACGGTTCTTCTGCCCCCTCTTCAGGGACGTGATCGGGTCTCCGGGACAGCGCGTCCGGTTTCCCTGATTTGGTGCCCGGGCGATAGGAAATGGTGAAATCGAAGCGGGAGAGATCCTGGAGCCAGCGGTGTTGCCTATGATTAAGGACCTGAGCCTTCTTGAAGTATTCCAGGTTCTTATGATCGGTGAGGATTTGGATAGGGAATCGGGCCCCTTCGAGGTAGTGCCTCCAATATTTGAGAGCGCGAATGATGGCCAGCATTTCCTTATCGTAGATGTCGTAACGTCGCTTGGTGGGAGTCATGGACTTGGACATGTACGCATTGGGATGGATCTTGCCGTCGTCAGCTTTCTGCGACAGTACTGCCCCGTAAGCATAGCCGGATGCGTCGGTCTCCAGGATCAAGGGCTTGTCAGGGTCATGGTGAGTCAGGACGGGGGCTGTGATGAACCGTTCCTTCAGAGCGTCGAAAGCGAATTGGCATTCCGAAGTCCAGTTCCAGGTGACGTCTTTCCGGAGGAGGTTCGTGATGGGCTGGGAGAGCTTGGCGAAGTCTTTGATGAATCGACGATAGAAGTTGGCAAATCCGAGGAACGTTTGAATGTCTTTGACCTTGCGAGGAACCGGCCATTCACGAATTGCTTCAACCTTATACTTGTCCATGGAAATCCCTTCAGGCGTGATCCATAGTCCTAGGTACTCTGCTTCTGTGACAAAGAACTTGCACTTCTTTGGATTGCAGTAGAGGTGGTTCTCCCTAAGTTGTCGTAGAAGCTCCTTAACTACCGTGACGTTAGCCTCCCTCCCTTTGGTTGCGGCTAGGATGTCGTCTAAGTAGTTGATGACGGATTCGTTGAGTAGGTCATGGAGCATGTTGTTGACGAATCGTTGGAAGATTGCAGGAGCGTTCCGCAGTCCAAAAGGCATGACTTTCCATTCGAATAGACCGTAGGGGGTTTTGAAAGCGGTGATCCATTCGTGCCCTGGTTCGATCCCAATGTTGTGGTAGGCCTGCTTGAGATCCAGAAGAGTCAGGTAGTCCAATCCTCGTAGTGCGTCGAGTAGGTTGTCTTGCAATGGGATAGGCCCCTGATCCGGGATTGTGATTTCGTTAATGGGTCGATAGTCGATTACCAATCGTTTCTTGCCGTCTTTCTTTCCAACGAAGAAGCACGAGGAGGCCACAGGCGAGGGGGACTCTTGAATGAATCCTTTTTGCAGCATCTCGTCGAGCCATTTTTTGAGGTCGCGTCGATCTTCTTCCGTGCCGTGGTAGAGACCCCTGGGTTTGGGTAAAGGGGCTCCCGGTACTAGGTCAATACGGCAATTGTACTTGGGACGGTTTGGTGGAAGTGTGTCGCCTTCTTTTGGTTCTCCGAATACATCCAAGAATTCATGTAACTCCTTCGGGATTAATTCTTCTAGTGGTCTTTCCTCCTCAACATGTTCAGAGGCGATCCGTGCGGAGATGCTGGTTCCTGCATTAACCGGGGGTAGCTCCTCTTCCTCCGGGCCCAAGTCCTCGTCAATGATTGGAGGGAGTGGGATTTGATCTGGCTGCCCATTAGCTTTTCCTAAAACGTCAGCAGGGGCGTCGAGGCATCGATGGGAGCAGAAGGGGTCTCTGAATGCGATACGACGAGTGCGCCAGTCCACTTCTGGGTTATGTCGATGAAGCCATGGTGCCCCGAGGATGACGTGATGGCGACCAAGATTGGCGACATCAAGGGTAACATTTTCTTCGTGATTACCCATTCGGAGCCGTCCTCTGACTTCTCGGTCGATAGTGCCCATGGGATGTCCATCTATGGCTAAAGGTTGGCGTGGGAATTCCTTCTGATGTGTAGGGATGTGATTTTGCTCAACGAATGTGGTGCTGATGAATTCAGAAGTGGCACCAGAGTCGATCATGGCAGTGGGGAATGCTGTGACTTGGTCGGTGCTCAGCTCAGTAGGTACGATCAGATGCGTGGATGGTTCGAGGGGGGTCATACGAATCCTATTAGGCATGGGAGTTACATGATCAGTACCTAAGAGCTGAGACTTTCGAGCACGGAGTGGCACAGTCACTGCGTGCTGGGGGAAAAACCCTGGACGGGGGTATCGGTAGGGGCTGTGGGCATGGGGGAGACGGAGACGATAAATGGGTTGTTGGAGCGTGTCGAGGCGCCCGTAGCGACAGGAGACTGAGTAGCGGCGATGATGGGAGCATGGCTTTGGGGGGCCTGGTATTGGTAGTTGTAGTCAATGACGGCCTGTCGAGGGCGGAGGTTGTGGGCAGCTGCCGTATGTCCTTTTTCCCCACAGTAGTAACAGAGCCCTTCCTTTTGTCGACGAGCCTTCTCTTCTCGCGAAATCGGCCCCCTCCTAGCAGCGTCGACGTGAATTGGGACTGGCTGAGCATGGGCGAATGCGTTGGGGGCCTGGGGAGAGGGTGCCAAGGGTTGGGGGCGCGGCTGAGGATGGGGTTGAGGGCGAGACTGAGGACGAGGGTTATGATCTCCCCCTTTTTCCTGCTTTCGTTCCCAGATACGGTTGTCAATGCGAATAGACAACTTGATCAGGGCCTCAAGGGTGTCGGACTTGTCATGGTAGATTAATCCGTCCTTGACACCGTCGCTGAGTCCCTGTCGGTAGGCGTGCATGAGGGCTTGTTCATTCCAATTGATGTCGGCAGCGATACGATGGAAATCGGCTGCATATGTGGAGGCCGGTCGCTTGCCTTGGGTGAGGCTTTCCAGCTTGCGGATTGCCGTTCCTTCTTTGTCTGGGTCTCCAAACACGCTGATGAAGGACTTCTTAAATTCGTCCCAGTCGTCAGAGTCGTCTCTGAGTTGTGCTCCTAGGAGGTCTCGCAGGATGATATCTCCCCAAGACTGTGCAGCTCCTGTAAGGTAGCTGAGGGCGAATTGGATTTGGGCTGGATCGCCTGGGAAGTCGGTTGGTCGTGCCCTGAAGTAGTTTTCACATGACAGTAGGAATCTTTCAGCATCTCCCCCCCTTGCTTTGCCGTCGTAAGTGTCTGGCTCCCTGATCTTCATCTTGGTGACTGCTGGTTGTACTTGGACTGGGGCCTGGGTTTGGGCGCCGTAATGGGACATAATGGCAGCAAAGGCCGCAAGGAGTTGGGCGTCGATGGTTGGCTGGGGATTTGGTTGGACTTGGGGGCCGGGGTTGGTTCCTGGTTGGGGTGCTACTGGTTGCCCTGTGGGGGCTGTTCCCCCTGAATTTGTGGCTTGGGACATGGAACTGGTGGAGTCGGATACTGATCGGTACCTTTGAAAGGCGGGACTGGAGAAATCCACGTTTTAGATGTTATCGTATTCGATGGTTGTGTCGTTTGGGAGTACTTTATAGGCTCTGGCAATGGCTTCCTTGGTGGGGACGTAGGGGATCAAGAGGTTGGTGCCGGTGAATGAGATATCGGATTCGGGGAAGTTATCGATGAGGTAAGCAAGGGTAGCTGGTGGGCAACGGGTAATATCGATGCGACTGTGGTGTGTGGCTTTAGCGATCCTTCTCCTGAAGTTATAGGGTTGCCCGTTGGCCTTGGTGTAGACAACTGGTACGTAGACTTGATTGGTTCTGGGATACTTGTATTGCGGTTTGACGAGATTGTTGACTTCGGTTTCTTCTTTGATATTTCGAAGGTTCTTTAGGTATTCGAGGGTACTTGGGCTGAGTTTTGATTCAACTTGGTGTCGAGGGACCTTGGGCATGAACTGTGGATACAAGTTGCTCGAAGGAGATTCCGCCTAATGTCAAGGTTCTATGGCGATAGGAACCGAGCAAGGCGTATCTGACTGGGAACTGTGGGAAAGAACTATGGGCGAAGGACTTGGACTATGGTTATCAGAGTGAGATCACTAGGCGGGGACGCCACGCTAGCACGATAGTTGGGAGGATTGGATTGTTATGACCAGGGAGTAGACAAGAGGCGGAATGAGGAACAAACCTCCTCATTCCGTTGTGCTTAAATACTAAAGGGTGGCTGTATCTAGAATAACCCGGAATGGTAAAGAATGTAGTGGAACATCATAGAATAGGATGACGCGTCGCATGAGTAAGAAAGGCATGGATGCAACGAGGGGATTGGTAATGAACGTGTGGTGGTAATGAGGCAGCAGATGATCGGAGAGGTTGTGGGGAAAGAGTCACGTGGTGGGGAAACGCGGGGCACGTGACCGTGATGTGACGAGGTCGTCACATCTATCATCAGTCTCATGATGCAGGAAGAGATCAATTGTAAGAGGATTCAACCCAACCTGGACAGTGAAGCCGCTTTTGCCCTACATCAGGGTAACAAGCCTAACCATAAGGGGCAACCAAGGAAGGAGAAGAAGCTGTAGGACAAAACTGGCATCTGCAACTGGTGCAAGTGCGGGGGTCATTGGGAGAAGGGATGTCAAAAGAAGAAGGAGATGCAAGCCCAAGTGCAGCAAGGTGAGGAGAAGTCTAACCAGAAGCATGCAGAGAAGAATAAGCCAGGAAAGGGAGATTCAACCCCAGCGCTGGATGAGAAGACTTGGGTTGCTAAGATCTGCAACGACGATGAAGTAGAAGAAGCCAAGGCAATTGGTTAAACCACCCCTACCAGCAACTGGTGGGAGTTTGATTCGGGTGCGACTCGAGTGCTCCATGGTGACCTCAACACCTTTTCAGATTACACCCCCTTCACCAAACCTGTCAATATCGGCCTCACTACCGATGGTGCAAGCACCAAAGCATTCGGTTCTGGACCTCTTCATGTCCGTTTCTTCCCTCCCAACTCTTCACCAGTCAAGATCCCTATCACCAAGGCGTACTATGCTCCCGGCATTATGAGTCTCATTTCCATCAGTCACCTTGACAATCTTGGACAACGTATACAGTTCTACAACAAGAGGATTGACATCTGGCATGGAGACGACTTGGAGTTATCCATACCTCGAGTAGGAAACTCTTACAAGTGTCAAGGAGAAGTTATCCTACCGGATACAGCAAGCGCCGCAAACGCCACAAAGTCTACCCACGACCACTGGCATCAACGCTATGGACATATTGGGCATTCCATGCCCAGAAAGAAGAAATCCCTGCAAGCGAGGAATATCTATGAAGATGAAAAATGGTAGAAGAAGAAATTTGAAGCTTCATGCAAAAGGCTTTGGAAGACCACAAGAAGTTCTATGATGCCAAAAGGAAACCAGAAACAGAGTACTGTAGTGTGTCATTAATGCCGGCGCACAGGGGACAAGGGACAAATTTCTGACCGGCGCAACCATACCAGCGGGATGGCTCAAGATGCCGGGACACGGGACAGCTTTTGACCGGAGCGGACGGCAGCAGCCGGTGGTCCGGCAGTTGCTAAGAAGGGACACCTGTACCCTTATTGTGCCAAGCAGTAGTATGTTCGTAATTTAGACTTAGAGTTTCCCGTTCCTTTTTTGCAAAGGGGCGAACGACAGACCCTCGGAATGTGACGGGCTGCGCGGTTCCAGGAGGTCCACTCTCGTCGAGATCACATGCACAATGTAAGCCTAACCACTCCCTCCATGCTCTCCTCTTTCCTCCTCTCCGTTTCCTCTCTTTTCCAACTGAGCCAGTCTCTGAGACACAAGTAATTATTCAGTAATGTCACACAATGCTCACTGTGGGAGGAGGGGCAGGACTCCATACGAAGGGCCTGTTCTCGGCGGAAGCCACCGACCTCGCCAGCTCAGGACTGCATCAGTGTTTCATATCACGCCAAGGAGGTACGCTGGTCTCCTCCTGATTTGGAGTGCGTTATTCCTGATTTGCTGTTGGTGTGAACCAAGAAAGGAAAGAAAGAACAAAAGAGCAGTTCCAACCCCGCCCACTGATGCTTCAAAAAGGTTTGGCAAGCGCTGTTTTCTTTTCGAATGCTGCTCCTTGCCCCCTCACCCCCGAAAAAAAGCCTCTGAGCTTCACTGTTCCGTGTTCTCTAGCTTCTCTATCCTCCACCATCGCACCGCAAGATCCTCATGGCTGAAGAAGATATCCTCGGTCCGTCTTCCACCTCCCACAAGACAACTAAGCTAACAAATCCACTTGCTTTCTCCACTAGTTATCGACTTGGATGGAGAAGACATGGATGGAGATCCCATCTTTGCCCTTCCGCCTCCCCAAATCTGGGAAGTGCTTGTCCCCCCCAATTCTCTTTCGGTCGCAAGTCTCCTCGCACGCTTCCCTCATCACCCACCTTCCGTTCCACGCCCTACCATCTCATTTCATCATGATCCACCCACCCACTTCACATCGCCAGATGAGCCGGGCCTTCATGTCACCCTAGCCGTGATTCAAGCGTCGCCTCTCCCAGAGCTTTTATCACTTCAGTGCATCCCCCATGGCCATCCTCATGCCGAAGCCAGCGGATTCCAGTCGATTGCCCTCTCCTTTGGCCCTTTCAGCGGTCTCTTTCCTTTTTGGATGGAGAAGTGCCTCACCCAGCTGGAAACAGTGGAGGGCTTGGCGTGCACATGGTGCGCCTCGTTGCGTTGGCTGGAAAGTCATGAAGCTGACTCCATGGACTCCGTGCTTCGCGATAAATGCGTTGATCGACTCAACATTCTGGGGTGGTACAAGCCTCTTGAATGATTTCGATCCACATGCTTACGGGGTACGGGCCTTGCGACCTTTCTGAACGACGGTTGGCTTACCAATGAGCGTATGAATGCTGCCGGTGACTGGATCAACATCCAACTTGGGAAGGAATCACACACCAGGGTGTTAAACACCTACTTCCTCAGTTCTCTGGCCCTCAACCGTTCTCGGTATCCAACTTGGAGTCCAAGTTGACCACGGGAACTTGATACACTCGTCACCAATGGCCACGTCATCTTTCTCATGATTCCTGTCCATCTCCATCACCACTGGACATATTTGGACATCGATCTCATTAACTGGAGCTGCGTCTATTTCGACTCGCTTGATCCGGACCACTTAATTACTCCGGATGGCGTATTGGAGCTCGTTGATTGGTGGCTTGCCTCTGTTTTACCATCATCATTTGGGGAGGGGCTGTCAGAGGAGGACGGTCGCGACTTTGATGCGGACCAGCAGACGGATACCCACTCATGTGGGATTGCGGTTCTGAGTACCATGGCTCATGTTGCTCTCGGCAGCAAGGCATGGTCACAGGAGCGGTCAAAATCTCACCGAGAGACATGGTTCCTTTGCCTCTCCAAGGAATCTCTTGTCTCCTCTTCTGTGGGTCTTTCTTATTCGAAATGGGGAATGCTAGCGTCTTATACTGACTCCCATTTGGCTTTAGGATGGGCGCAATTCTAATGGCAGTTACCCCTCTGCCCCTCCACCCTTCGACTTTGATCCTGAGGAAACTCTCGACGCCGACTTCAGCCCCATCATCTCTTCACATTTACCACCTCCACCTCCACTTGCTCAAGAGCAAGCAGAGCCTTGTGCTACTACCCCCCCCTCCTTGTCCTGCCATACCTTCCTCGGAGCTCCAGGCTTCAGTGTCAAAGCCAAGCCCGCCGGATGGTGCAAACCCAACGCTGCAAATACCTATGCAAGCTATTTCCGAATTACGGCAAACGAAGCTCAGCTATCCCAAAATCGATCGCGAGAAATGGCTGGAAATACAGCAAGCCAAACCAAAACGGAGTCGCGAAGAGATTGAAGAGGCCAGGGAGAGGAGGAAATATGAACGGGAGAAGAAGCGCAACTACCGGAAGAGGATTGTTGAAGAAGAGATTGGCTCTGGGATTCGGAATGCAGATGGGAAGAAACGGAAGATTGTTCCTGTAAGTAAAAATTACATCGACTATGGCACGGTCTTCTAAATGTCATTGCTCCTAGCTCCAACTTCATTACCCGGAATCTTTGACTCTTTCGACGGCCTCAATGCCGGATGCAACACGGCCGTATCGCGAAGTTCGTGCTCATGACCATGACAGAACCAAGAAGAACTGTGGTCGAAAGCCAAGCAAGGTCGCCCAACCGGCTCATCGCATGCGATGGCTGAATCGGATTGTCTTCAGTCAGATCGATACTGCTGCTCATCAGGTTGGATATCCTTATAGTCCGAAGGAGATTGTTCGTCGCTTGAAGGCACAGTCTCCTGATCTCTTTGCCAAGCTGCATCCACAATGTATTTCGGACTGGCGCGACCCGAAATTCCCCGATCGACTTGTCTGGCGCCCGTGGGTCATGGAGGCATTGGAGAACGGAGATGTACCGAAAAAGAAGGCATCATGCAAGTACATACTTGTAAGTTCCTTCCAGAATTCCCCGATCTCAGCTGCTGACTCCTGTTAAAGGATGATTATCCTCAGCTGGTTTCTGCCATTCGGAATAACCTCAAGAAGATGCGAGCGGCGGGAATCCCTCTGGACCTCACTACCATTCGTGGTATGATGATTGCCCAAATCAACCGTGACATGCCTGAGGTATTCAAGCGTGAAACTGCCGCCGGCCGAGTTTTTCAGTGCTCTCCAAGCTTTGTACGCCGCTTCATCCGGAAACGGCTTTGCTGGTCATTCCGTCGAGCAACCAAGGCCGCTCAGGCAACTCCGCAAAACGCAGCCGAGGTCACCAAGAGAGCCTTTCTCCGCATGACTTGTACGATTCAAGATGAACAAATTCCGGCGGACCTTGTAATCAACGCGGATCAGACCCAAGTTGTTCTCGTGCAAGGCACGAAGGCATCGTATGCTGAAACGGGTTCAAAACAAGTGGATGTTGTCGGTCAGACCGAGAAGAGAGCATTCACCTTGATGCTGTCCGTATTGCAAAGTGGTGAAGCCCTTCCCTTCCAAGCTATCTACACCGGGAAGGATCCCCAAAGATCCCTTCCAAAACCGACGTCCTCTGCCTATAGCGAGTTAATATTGCTTGGCCACCGTTTTGAAGTCTCTCAGACCTCAAACTATTGGGCTACGCAAACAACAATGCGGGGTTACATCACCCACATTGCTGTGCCTTACTTCAAGCGGAAGATAGAGGAACTAGGTCTTCCAAAAAACCAGCGGTGCATCCAGTACCTTGATGTTTGGTCGGTGCATCGGTCCGCCAAGTTTCAGAATTGGCTAAAGAGAACATACCCTTGGGTAATTCTCCAGTATTGCCCCGGTGGTTGCACGTCCTTGTTCCAGCCCTGCGATGCCAATCTCAACCGGCTCGCAAAAGAGGCCATTCACCGAGCTGCGCTGGACGACATTATAAGAGAGACAACTGGGCAGCTTGAGAGGGGTAGTCCTGCAGAGTCAATAATTCTGGACAAGACTATTGGTATGCTCCGGGATCGCACCCCAGGTTGGCTTTTGGCCGCATGGAAGGCAGTCAACCAGCGCGATCGGGTCCTAAAGGTTGGTGTGCTCACCGAACTTGTTATATATGGATGCTGACAGTTGATGATCCCTTACAGTCTTGGGAATTGTGTGCTACTGGCGACTTCAATCTCTCGTACGAAAGTCTCACAAGCCGTGTCGCACGCCAAGCCATTTTGGATATGCGGTCCACCGATCCATCTTTTTTTGCCGAGATCACAAGTGGTACAATAGAAGAACCTGGGGAAGCCGCAACCTATAGCGAGGACGAGGAGAGATCTGAAGTCGAAGATGAAGAATCTGGCTCTGAGGTTTCTGACGACGACTTCTTCAAGTTTGAAGAAGACGATGTTTGGCCAGAGGATGCTGAGGAGAGTGGTGGAGATGGAGATGTGGACAGAGATGCCCTCATGGCGGATCCACCATGGCCAGTCAGGGAGTGCGTCAAGAAGGGCCAGGGGACTGTAGCAGAGTGGCTTACTGGTTATCAAGCGGATGATGGTAGTGACTTCGAGGAGTAGCAAGGTTGGATGAAAGAATTTGTGCCGATGTCTTTTTTCCAGCGGATCGTGGCTCTGGGGCAATTTTCATTTTCAAAACCATGTCATAGCTTTTAGATATCCTATTGTACATATTTTCCTATGGTTTGGGGTCGAGCTTGGGCAATTTCGGACTTACCAGCGGGGACAGCTGTCCTGAGGCAGCGCGACCCCTTGGGACACGGGACAACGTAAAATTTGAGCGGACCGGATAGGGGGTCGGGACAAGGGACATCTGGTATTAACAAAACACTACAGTACTGTGTAGGGGAAAAAGTCTGGCTCAGTCGTAGAGACCCTATTACCAACAAAGAAGCTATTGCAACCAAACGGCCCACCCCCAAACTAGAGCACAGATGATTCAGGCCATACCTTGTGGAAGAAAGAATTGGAAAAAAGGCATATCAACTGAAGCTGCCAACAACGATGAGAATCCACCTGTCTTCCATGTGTCTAGACTCCAACCATACAAGGCCAACAAAATCCCTGGAAGACAAACACCAACTCCAGCACCGATAGTCACCATGGAGGGGGAAGAATATGAGGTGGAGCAAATCCGAAAAACATTCAAATATCTAGTTAAATGGAAAGGGTATGGCCCAGAAGAAAACACTTGGGAACCCTTGTCCAACCTCAAGAATGCGCAAGAAGCTATTCAAGAATTCCACCAACAAAACCCATGGGCCCCCCACCCCCTCCGCTTAAGAAAAGCCTAAAGAGGGGCAGATGTCAGGAAGACACCCGTTCCTGACGTTCCGATACCTCTCAAACCTATTCCGTTCATCTCCGTCTTAACTCCGCTGACCAATCAAGTCCGCTCTGCCGTCGGACCAAAGATCACTACCACCTTGCCAAGGGCCTCTCATCCTTATCACATTCGGGCTTCTGCCTGATGTGCCTTGCTTCCTGAAGCATGGACATTGTTATGCTGTGCTTCTGTCTCATCCGCAGTTCCGCACGATCTTCCCCACAGTCCGGGATCCTTATGCCATGCTTCTGTCTCACTTGTACCCCATGGACACTAAGCTTCTGTCTCGGACATTATAGATACGATAACTCCAGTCCTCATGTATATAAGCAGGCTGCATTGAGGGACTTCAAACCCCAATGCAGCAACCTCATCTACCTAGTCCACCTTGTCTACTCAGCAATCACTACTCTTTTGCCATCTCCCTCCCCTTGTCCTCTAGCCTTAGTGTCCTCCTGCATGGGAACTAAGCTACCCAGTACCTTGATCCTGACACAAACGCTGCAGGAAGATATCGTGGATGCCAACTTGGTTGAGGACCCCCGGGTGACAACTCCCAAGACTCTGGCAATCCCAGAAGACCTCCACAACAATCTGGAAATGGAGGAGGACTTCCCAACTTCCCTCCTAATCAACAACCTAATCAACACGGAAGAGCGATGCCTTTCATTCCTCCCCAGTTACCCCCATCCCTTGACAATGCAATGGCACTCCGTTATCGACCCATCTACTCTCTGTCGCATGCTGGTGTCTCCAAGATCCTCCTGCTCCCCACTGTTCACCCCTTCAAACATGAAACTGAAGCGAGATCAATCAGATAACAGTCCCACTATTTGTTTTGTGTTGATGGCCAAAATTGTGATCCTCGCTATTGATCGGACCCTCTCTGATGGAGTGGCTGGGGCTGACAGGGTCGTCTCATCACAGTGATCTTTGGGGACATGGCGTAAACAGGACCCAGAGTGAAAGACGCTCCATGATGACGTTTAAGGTTCACTGCGCACTTACTGCAGAGCTCTTGCCCCCCATGCCTTTTGAATATAAAAGTAAAAGTGGCACAGAGATTACCACAGGGTTCATTTGTCCCCCAACCCCTTGTACTCAGCTTCATTGTATGGCTTTCAGTCCTTCAATTTATTACCTCCATTTTTAATGCACTTTGCTCGACTGTGTGACCATAGGAGGCTCTCATTGTTTGGTGAAACTCAGTCTTTCAAGGCAAACCTGCTCACACATCTCCAACGCCTGCTCCTCCCATTCCTACTCCTTCTGCAGGTCGTTAGTAATCAATTTATGGCTTTACTTTTCCTCTTACTTTACATGCCTAATTTCTCTAACGTTTAATGATCTACGTGGTACTCCCCGATAACTTGAATATCCAATTTATTTTGGTAATCCCGCTCCGCCAGTCTCACCAAGCATAATCGGCTTCTGCTTGCCTATGCGTGACTATCTGACTCTGATATAACCAGAGTCATTGCCTCATCTACAGTCTTTCTGAACTATTTGTTGGACGTACTCAGGTTTCCCCTGTGTCAACGGCATCTCTCTAGGGTCGGAGCTCCATTCTATCCATTTATTCAAAACTTGAACATGAGACAGTGTATAATCGAGTAACTTCTCTGCGCAGGAGGCAAATTGCATCCGACAGCCAAACTACCAGTCCATAAAACTGAGTGAAAGCTTGCCCGGACCGAAGCGAAGCGAGGCGGCTCTTGTCTCTACCAGATCCAGATGACATAGTAGCCGATAGACCAGCTGTAGAATTCGAGTACGGAAACTAGATTTGTAACTGTTGCCCATATTTGTCAGCAAACCTCAGTGACTAAAAGGTCAGCATAATCAGGTTTCGAAATGGGCGTTCATTGTCATACGGATGCCAGTCTGAGAGAAACCTTGAAAGCGATTATCAGAGAAGCACAATACTACTGTGGTCTGATATGGTATTATAGGATTTATGTAATAATGAGAGGCCTTGCAATCCACCATAGTCACTTGTAACCCCGTGTCAGCCTGAGGAAACGCTGTCAGAACAGAAAGGCAAAGGCAGCCGCGCGCCAATTTTGTGATGGTGAAGCTATATAGAAGGAGTTCCTGGAAAAAGGCCAAAACTGCGAACCGTAATATGAATGACAAAAGGTGGATCATGGGGGAGGCCGTGTGCGCCTGAATGCATGCTGACAACCGCTGACAAGACCCATCACCCTTACCATACCGGGTTCTGTGTACTTATGCACTTCCATTATCTCACGGTTTGCCCTGCATTCGGGTAGAATTGGAGTGATTCCTTCTAACCGCCAGCGCCGGCAAGATCGACCTCGGGGCTCATTGAACCATTACTAAACCCCCGGACAGGAACACGTGAACGTTCGAGGACTATTGCGCTTTATTGCGTTATCTTTGGCAGAGATAAAATCGTTTATCACAAGGCAATCTTCTGCTAGGGAGGGATGTCGACACGAGTGTGCCCAGTGAGCTCAAGACCCGAAATCATCCGAGTTTGAAAGGCCTGCTAATTTCTATGCACTGAGGATCTTCATTCTGACACGTTATGGGTCTCCAGCACGGGACAAAGATAAGTTAGTATGGTATCCTGGCTGGGGCGAAGCCCGGCGGCTCTTGCATGCTCCATCTACGTAATCAATGTCCCGTGTCAATAGTCAAAGCCTTAATTTGAGAGTCTCAAGAATAAGCTCACAATTGTGGTATATGGAAATAATCACTGGCAGGATGCACCAACTAGTAATGACGACTGTTGCGGCGAAAACCACGCCAGGCTCTTTCAACCAAGCATAGAGAGCTATTTGCAGAAATATGCACCCGCATCCAAGAAGAAGCGATATTAAACCTTGGCAGATGTAATATCAGGTACCCCGACCTGGAATGTTGCTCCTGTTCACTCACAGTGGACTTGCACCCGATGCCAGTCTCGCTTAAGTTCGTAAATCCCAAGCAATCTATTTGCTGACCTGAAATGCCAAACTTGTGATGAGTAATGGGAAATCTTAATAACAAGGTGTATATAGACTTGGGGATCCTTGTTTCAGATTTCTGGTCTCCAGGTTTGGTGTTTCGATTGAGGAACGCCATCTCTCCAAGCTTGTCAATTAAAATAAGCGAGCTAATTGTCGCGCTTGCGTTGAAGAGAAATCCAGCATAGGAGACGATAAGGAGTAATTTGAAGAGACCCGTATGAGATGGCAACATGGGGTTACCATCCGCGTCCACACTCGCGGTTTTGACAAATGGTATGAGAGCTGTCTCTCCAGCGGCAAACAAAGCACCCTGAGATCCCGCCGAAATAAGTCTCATGAGCTTTTATACCCAGATCACTATTGAAAAAGACGGACCACGACGGCAATGGCCTGGGATGAGGCGACCCAACCCGTTCGAACAGACTCCACCAACTCGGGTAGTTCGTCTTGAGACGTGATTAGCCACGCTGTACTGTCATCGCCTTCCAGATATATGTGCTGGAAGGGAACTTACACTTCAAACGAGTGTCTCCTTGAGCCGGAGGGACGCCTTGAGTCGGAGGGTAGGCTTGAGGCTGACATTCTGCCATAGTTTCAAATTGATCTGATACTCTCTCCGAACAAGATTGCTCTGCTCCAAAATATATAGGACCACAGGCGGCAGTGTGCTGCTTGTGAAACCGAAGTCGGCAACAGACAGTCGGCCGCATGTCATGAGTCACGAGGAATAGGACCGCCAGAAGAAGCCGGTTGAAACGCAAAACAGAGATCTTCAACGAACACGCCGCTTATGCGTTCCTCTATCCTACCTTGGTGACACTGTGGCAGGAGGCGTGGAGTCGGCCACGAAACGGCATTGCAGCCGCAAGGACAGTGGATGGCCGTCCTAATGACGCCCCCGAACCCTCTCGTTCCATTGATCACCATCGTGCATTCGATCTATATATTCGACTCGAACTTCCTTCCTCGCTTCTTTTATTTTCAGATAGTGAGGCTTGGACTCGTAGTGGGATCGTTAGCTTTGCTTCTTTTTGGGCATTCATGATGCCACCAAATCATGCATGTCATCCGGGTTCCTCGTGGTATTGCCTCCGTCTCTAATTCACATCACCCCCAGTCTTCTCGCATGCCATTCTCTTTTCGATCCGAGGGCTTGCCTAGGCCTCTTCCTCTGGCGCTGCGCGACGCGAAACGTGGCCGTGACGTCCGGCGGAACTAGGTGTTATCTCCAGATGATATCGCCCGTAGCACCGCCGATGTTAGCCGGACACTGCTGGTTCTAGAGTTAATGACCGGTACACCACTCCGGCTCTTCGACAAGGTGTGCGTTCGTGTGAGTGATGACGGAGGATTCCGATAGTAGCATCACCTCCAGAGTCCGCGGACGCTCATATTATAACACCTTACATGAGTCTCGCCTCTTCTTCGAAAGAGTAGTAAGTAGTGTACACTCAAATTCTCCACATCTCTCTAATCGCTTCAATTCTATCAGAAGAACAGCAACCACAGGACTTTGAGCTCGAGGGAGGTAAATGAGCTAAAGAGGGCAGTTTCCATGGATCTAAAGTGAGGGTAGGCCCTGTCGGCTAGGTTCCTCGCTTATCTACTTGCTCCATATTTATCTCCGTCTCTAGGGTTAGATAGATTATCCAACTTCAAACTCCATTACCCTATCGTTTTACGGACACAATCTACCTCCCCCTAATTATAGCTCCTGGATGTTAGCTGACGGTGGGTGGGATCTGGGAGCTCTGGACCGCTCCCTTCTCGAACCCCGTGACGTCTTTCAGCCTCCCACTCAAGGGCATTACCTCATACCATCCCCCTCTCAATGCGTAGCTATATAACCTTATTGCGAGAGAATACAATCTCATTATTTACAAACTTCAGCATTTAGGAGTGGGAACAAAGTGCGACCTAGCCACTGACGCTACTCTAGGAGATCTAGTCGCCGGACGCGCTTGGGCGGCGCGAAGTAAAGTCAATTTTGACGTCCCTCCATTTAATGGCAAGCTCGTTCGCTGTGGATGGCTGCAGAGTCGAGTGAAGATCAAGGATCGAAAATGAACTGCGGAAACGCCGCCGGGTGACGTGAGCCAGGGTATCTCTAGACGAACATCGAGGAGGACATACTCAGCTAAGGCCTGGACGAGCCGATCTCGGTCGGCTTCAGTGGGTAGGGAAGATTTCTCTTGGAGAGAGTCGTCATCATCATCATCCGGTGAGGTGCTCGCGAGCGTCTGAGCTAGTAAAGTGGCGATATCAATTATTAACTCTCTTGTTGGTTCCTAGCGTGAAATCAAAAGTTTTTCTTTACTAGATGTAACGTGTAGGCGTCGATAGAAGTACACTCACGTCGGGTATCCCACATTTCACCTGATTTTCGAGGTATTCTAGTGTTTTTGTGACGGTAAACACGGGATGAGTCTCTGGTATGTCCAAGAACTGAGTGGCAATCTCAGGGTGGATCCCACTGTGTAGTAGACGTGAGAGCCAGCTACAATCATCAAAAAATAAGTCGTTGGCAATATCCTCTGCGTGGAAGGAAATTGGCTGAAACCGGTGGTGTCACCTAACCCGCAATCCTGAAAGCCAAACCCACTCACTGAAAAAGGAGGACCACACAGCTTGCTTAGTACTCCAGCCAGTGTAGATCGTCTTTCTGACCAAGACGGATATAAGTTGGCGCCAAAAGCTGTTACCTCGGAAGGCAGTATCGCAGCGACCTGAAGTAAGGCTCTATGCATTCATCAGCGCAATAATATCAAATAAACCAGGATACAGTGAAGCGCACTCTTCGAGGGCGTCCAGTAGCGTGTAATAATCCTTCGTCCGGGTGATTAAGGCTTTAAGATTGGAATCACTTCGGTGTTCAGAGGGAGTCCCAATTCCCATAAGGTGGTTGCAAATATCACGAGATACGCGAAGGATAGAGTATATTTTGTGTTTGTTGCGAACGGCTCTAGGAGCGGCTATCCCAAGCGCCTGAAGCAAACCGATCAGCTCCTCGGTAGCTGGACCTGAAGCATAAGCGATCCTAGTCAGCTCTTCGGAGAGTGAATGTTCCTGATGATCGTGGCCTTCAGCCTCCGCCGTGTCATTCTGAAGGCAATTCATTCTTCCAAGCTTCGGTAAAAGGGTTGCGTGCTGCGCATTCACCCCGTCATCGGTGTTCACTAAAGTAGTTGGAGATGACTTGTAGACGGTCGGTTTCAGAGTCAAACATATCACCCTCAAACAAGGAACTCACGATGTTTTTGCGAAAAGTGGCAACGTCAATCCTTGCGGCTGGGTTCAAACACCAACAGGCCGAAATTGAAGCGCAAAGCCTGAGAACATGTGATAGTTGGGCCTCCTCTTGAATCTGTGGCAATTTCCCAGAGACAATTCGGTCTTCAAAAGTATCATTTCCAAGGACTTCCTTGAACGGTATTTTACTAGTTAAGATCTGACGCGCGGTCGCAAATGTGAGCTAATGCGAGGAGGACGATTTGCATACGCACTTCCCAGCAAATCCACCCGATAGACCATATATCGCTGGGTAAATCCTGACGTTCATTATTCCGCATCTCAGGGGCTGACCATTTAAAGAGGAAACTAGGTCCCATTACTGTGAGCTCCGATGTGGAATTGTTGAATGTGAGCTTGAGCGACGTCGATCCTGAGCCTTCACCGACGTCCCCGATCCCCGCCGGACGAGGCAATCCCGGCCAATTACCTTTCGCTGGTTTGCCGTTTGTCTTCGTGTGAGCTGGGAGGAATTTGGAAATAACAGCTCGATTGGAGGAGTTGATGAGGATGTTGACCTGAGCGGTGCATGGATGAGGGGAAACCATACCCTCGAACAGTAAGTCCACTTACAGGGTTGAGATCCCCATGACAGATGGGAGGTTTGCGAGTGTGAAGATACTCTATACCGCTTACTATATCTTTAATCTTGAGAAACAACCGGCTTTATTGAGCATCGCACCCTACGCAAAATCTATATTACCCACCAGAGACACACGTTCGGGAACGCCTAGCTCTCCTAGTTGCACATATTCTCGAACGGTCTTAGTCGGCTCCCAGGGTATAATTATCCCAATCATGCTTTTCGGCATGTTTCTCACAAACGGAGTTATATTTGGGTTAGACAGTGCCCCCACAACCCTGAGCCTGTTGATAAAGGATTGGAGCAGACGGGCTTCTCTTGACGCTTTACTGGGGGTGGTCACTGAAGGAATCTTGCAAACGGTCCGCTCAGAATCCCTAAGTCAACTTCCGTTAGAAAACTTACCATCCATCCGATCGTATCTCGAAATTTGGAAGCGTTTGCAGCAGGGTTCAAGAACCAACGATTCAATGTCAGGGAGGAACGCTGGCGAGCCTGTGCTACTCGAGCCTTATTGTAAATCGGTGGCAATTCCCCCGTTTTGCCGTGGAGTGCAGTAACCAGTTCCGTGCCAGATATGTCGAACGGAATTTCACCAGTCGTGATCTAAGAAGTAGTCGCAGATGTGAGCGAATATAGTGAGACCAATTCGGCACACTCACTTCCCAGCAAATCCACCCAACAGACAACATATCGCTAGATAAATGCTGAAGCTCATTGTCCTGCACCTCGAGCTCTGCCCATGTAAAGAGGAGCCCAGGTCCCTTTACTGTGAGCTCCAATGTGGTCTGGTTGAAACTGACTTCTGGGGAGACCAGCTCTGAAGCTCCATCGCCATCCCAGACCCCCACCGGGGAAGGCAACCCCAGCCGATGACCCTTCGTTGCTTTGCCACCGCTTCGCACCTCGTCGGCTGCCCATTTAAGTTGGCTGCGAGCCGGTATTATTTGGCTGAGCACGGCTTCAAGGAAGGCCAACTCTAAAACTCTATCGATATCACCATCCCAGACCCCCACCAGTGAAGGCAATCCCCGCCGATGACCCTTCGCTGCTTTGCCACCGTCTCGCACCTCGTCGACTTCCCATTTACATTGGCTCCGAGGGCTCTTTGCGCCGAGCTCTGATGTGAATCGGTTGAACACGGCTTCAAGGAAGGCCAACTCTAAAACTCTATCGAGATCGCCATCCCAAACCCCCACCAGTGAAGGCAACCCCAGCCGATGACCCTTCGCTGCTTTGCCACCGTCTCGCACCTCGTCGACTGCCCATTTACGTTGGCTCCGAGGGCTCATTGCGCCGAGCTCTGATGTGAATCGGTTGAACATCGCTTCGAGGTAGGGCGAATCTGAGACTCCATGGACGTTCCTGACCCACTCCGGGGAACGCAACGCCTGCTGATGACCCTTCGTTGCTTTGCCATCGTCTAGCACCCCAGGGGCTGTCCATTTAAAGAGGAGCCCAGGTCCTATTACTGTGAGCTCTGATGTGTTTTGGTCGAAGGTGGCTTTGAGGGAGGTCAATCTTGAGACTCCATCGACGTCCCCGACCCCCCCCGGCGAAGGCGATCGCGGCCGATCATCCTTCGCTATTTTGCCAGTTATCTTACTGCAAGTTGACATGAAATTGGAGATAACCGCTCGATTGGAGGAGTTGACGAGAATGTTGACCTGAACGATGCATGAGTGAGGGGAAACCACATGCTCGAAACGTGATTCCACTTACAGGGTTGAGATCCCCATGACAGATGGGAGGTTCCCTTGTGTAGAGATACTCTAGACCGCTTACTATATCTTTAATCTTGATAAATTAACGATACTATTGAGCGTCGTACTCTACGCAAAGGCTACAGTACTCACCAGAGAGACGCGTTTGGGAGCGCCCCACTCTCCTAGTTGCACAAACTCTCGAACGTTTTTGGTCGGGTCCCGGGGTACAAGTATCCAAACGCTGCTCCCATGCATGCGCCCCACAAATCGAGCAATGTTTGGGTGAGACGGTGCCCCCATCACACTGAGCTCTTTGATAAAAGACTGATCGGGATTCGGCAGTCAGGGTGGAAAGGATCAACTGTAAAACGAGAATACCTTGAAAATCTTGGCCGAACTCCGGGAGTCTACGCGATCCCATTTACTATCACTATCATAAGATGCAGGAGCGCCAAGCGCTGATGAGGAATCACCCGATCTTTGAGGAGGCCGAATGGATCATGCTTAATACATACACACCACTTTCCTTTTTCACCACGACTACACGGCCACCTTTTCTTGTGTGATTATCCGACGTAATTGCTGTTGGGTAGATCCGGGAATAGAACATGCTGCTAAGGATTACCCACTTCAGAACGATCGCTTTAGTAAAGGGCTTGGGGTGACGTCGATAAGGAGTACTCACAAGCGTGATCACTGGGCTCCACAGCACAGCCTCGAACAAGTCCGCCATGCGTGGCGATTATTTTGTTAAGGGGAATATCAGAAGACTGACGAGATGATCGTTGAGGACAGTTGCAGGGAGGACCGGAAGGAGAGACTAACGTGAGAGGAGGGAACGCAAGTTGCATTAATAGCAGGCTCTTGACGTTATCTTATACGGGATCAATGCTGATCGCTATCTTTGTATATCTTTGCGAAGTTTATCGATTTCGCGCGGCCCACAACAGTGGTGCGTCTCTCAGTCTGATGCCCATGCTCGAGGCCCGTAACAACCTTCCGAACTAGCGTAATCGTGATCATTTATCGCCGAAGTGAACTCGAGGCTAGTAGAGACGCAAATCTTAGTGACGATCTGCCCAGATACAGTGATTGCATAAAGTGTTTTCATCGCGCCCACCCAGCCCCATCTTCCCAAACTGGGAAGAGAAAATAATCATTCCCCAGAGAGGATCTCTTCTCTTTCTTTAGGCGGATGGGGCGGGGTGAGGTGATTTTCATGATATAGAGATGCTGAGAGCTGTAGACCACCGGAATCAAAGCAAGTACATCGGCGCCTCGTGCAACACAGCCTTTCCATCCGATTAGCCCCTTGAAAGACAATAATCACGTAAGCCTCCTCCCCCCAAGTCTAATGATATATATATATATGGCTAAATTGCCGCCTCCCGCGTAGGTTCCGCCTCGCTTCGCGACGGCATTGGTATGGGGGACTATAGGGCTGGACGGTCCGCCGAGGGTAGAGCGGAGGGCCCAAGCGTAAGTTTATCATAGCAATGTTTCACAACAAGCAACGGTGTACTCGCGGCGCTCCCACCAAAGTTCGAAATGACTTTTCTGAACAGTCTGAAGCTAGAAGTTTCCAGTTGTTCTTGAAGGGGGGCTCGAAGGTTGATTAGACGGGTCGGACTAGATCTAGAATGTTCGGAGCGTGAAGGTTGTGAGAGTACTCGAGTGCGTTGCACATTCTTGGGTGCCCAGCACGTGTACAACCCCACTTGGACATATTTTCCTCGAGGTGCCACCGCGTTGGTGCCTTGTACAAGAAAGAGAAGCTCCTGATGCGCATTAATGGCTCACCCCGACTACCATAAATAGAACTATTTCAGTCTCGTGTCGTCTAGGCCAGCTTCTGTAGGGCTTGTGCACGCCGATCCCCGTAAATTTGAGACTTTACATGTCATCACCCTCTCCAGCGGCTTCCGAGTACCTCTGTGGTGTCCATACCACCTCCCGCGGCCCGTCGGTACTCCATCCTGGTTAGGATTCTCAAAGAGTGGTGGTGAACTGGAACGCGTCGAGCCTACCCGCTCTTGGACAGGAAGGATTGCTCACTCGGGGAGATCTTTTCCATATAGGAATCACCTGGAAACATTGGCAATGATATGGGTTCTTCGTCTGGCGTTGTCTTTGCTGCCCGGGTCTGTGTAGGAGACCGGTTAACGCATCGAGCGCTTACTCTAGTCTAAATTCAAAAGGCTATTTCAGTGCCTCACCATCCCTCACCCCTCGACCACCATCATACGATCCGATGCCGCGCTACTATGTTTGACGACCTGCTTAAGGACCTATTCCGCCGCCTCTCTAGACCCAATTTCGGCATGACCCACTGGCCTTTAGACCATTGCGTAACACTGCAGCGCAGGCTAGAGGCGGACCCCAACGACCCCGATACAGACGGCTTTACAGCTGTTTTCACCAAACTTTACCACGGTTGGTTTTGACCGGTTTCACCCCCCCTGCACCGCGCGAGCGATTTCCCTTCAACCACACGCTCGATCAGTATAGTTCTTTTTCCAGGCCATTCTTGATAATTTAGCGCAGGTCCTCGTTTATGTCCGGTGGGACTGTGTGCTGCTGTTCGATACTATCATTCAAAATGGGGTTATCTGAGGCAATTTGATACGATTTTACGCGTTTGAAGATATATTGGCATTTTCTGGATCGCATAACACATGCTAAAATCATGCAAAAAAGATACATGATGACTCTTAAATGGCTATCTGGTGTGGTAGGATCTCTGAGCTGAGAAATCGCCTCATCCCTGTTTGGATGGAAAACACAGAATTTCCCAGCAGCACCACCACACAGTCCTGAGCCTTTCTTCAGCGTTTCGGGACCCAAGGCGAATTAATGAAAACGATTGGAGGGTGTGTGTCGAGTCTATACCAAGCGGACTTAAATATACACTGGAAATACTCTCCGGCGACAAAATCCCGGGCACGAGAGACCGTACTCCCAAGGAAGATCACTATTACCAATTATAACCACACCATGCCCTGTGCATATATGATATAAATGGCTACAAAAAAGTCCCATATCGATAGCCGGTAAATTGCATGCAAGAGGGCTCATCTGGTGGGCGGCGAACAGATTAGCAGAAAACCAACCGTGGCAAAGTTTGGTGAAAACAGCTGTAAGAAGCAAGGTGGTGTCTTAAGAGACATTAATCTCTTACCAAATATTGCGAGCACTACAGTGCCATAAAACCTTGCGTTACCGCCGTAGAACAGATGCGAGATGGATTCCATTATGATATGGACTACCCAGGTGACCGGTCCGACAAGCTGTGAATGCGGTTGTTCCTTTCTTCCCAGATGAGGCGAGACGGCGTACCCTCTGTCTGATCTGTCCTTCATCGCCCATTCTCTATTGTAATTTGTAGGATGAGATACAACTGCCAGACGATAAAGTTCAAAGTCGCGCCTTAACCGCCGCCATCGAGACCGTCAATGTCAGTGAGCCTCTCCGGTATATCTCGACCGTTGTGTGCCCCTTAACGTGGACCTGTCTAGCAAAGCGCCGGCTCAACTGGGACATCAATGAAGCTGCCAATAATAGTGACCATTTGCAAGTGCGCGCCGGGATCACAAGTAACCAACTCGGAAACTCTCTCTTGTAAGCCCAGTAACCCTTATCCGACCGAGAGTTATTGATGTACCTGTAAAAGACTCGCTCAGGCTGTCCGTCAGTGGTGGTTACACTCTTGACGACCTCTTGTTCGTCGCCCGTCTCCGTCATCCAGCGACCCTCACAAAAAATCCGTATCTCTACTCCCGGCCCGTCAACGTGCACTACCATACCCAAAAAAACTCAAAGTTCGAATGGAAGAAGGAATCAGACTCGCTCAAGGGCCTGGCCCGTACAGGTCCTTCGGGTAATGGAGCAGTGTACTTCGTGATCCCCGAGACGAAGTTCATCTTTCTGGTCGAAGGCGTCCCACTCGACCAAAGCGATGCCGCACAAGAGGACAAACTCCACATTATTGACGGTAGGCACTGAATTGCGTGTCAACGCCTGCATTATACCATACTCAGGTCGGGTTTTTGAACGACCCCACCACCTCCGAGCTCGGGCAGGTTACAGGGGGAAAACGCGAACATTCCATCTTCATTCCGAAGCATGGGAATACAGTGTCAGACCGAACAAAGATGCAGACATTACGTGGAGGGACCTTATGGCGAGGAAACGCTTGAAAATGTTCCGAGAGGAATGGATTGCCTGTGTTGAGTGACCCAGACTTCGTTGTACGCCGTAGTAACTAGTACTACCAAACCCTTATATATAAGCGTCTCCTTCACGGAAAATGTTTTTCGTGGCCGAGACGCAACGCCATGCCCCTTAGTCCGAAGTCCTTGAGGTGCAAGACCTTACTCCTAACAGGGAGATCACATGCGCAGGGACCCTGTTGCTCCTGCCGAGCCAAACTCCGTTAGGCCGACGGGGGACGAGGCGAAGTGGGACACGAGCTACTTTAAACATAAAAATAAATCAGATTCATAAGCGAGGTGCAATATATCGATACAATGGGCATGCAGACGCGAATCGATACTAGTGGTGGGCGCGCAGTCACCGAGCGGCGACTGGGGCAGTGTTGTAGCGACACTGAAAGCTTCATTAAAGAGGGAATCCGAGTCGGAGATCAATCAGCTTCGAACGCCCACTATGCTTCGCTGTAGGCACAATATGTTTTCAATCCTATATCATTAAGCTTTGAAACAGAGTCAATCGCCTTGGAATGGGAGCCGAAGAATGCACGTCAATCACATAGCCGGGTTCCGCAACATCTCAAATGAAGCTGCAGGTCAAAACAAAGGCGATGAACACGACTCAAGCACGTCTCGCGAGCCTTTCCTAAAGATCTTTTTACTGACTAGGAGGTGCTTGGAAAGTTTGTGTGAGGGACTACCGTCATCTCTTTGTGTCCAAAATGTCTCCGGGTAACCCCTTAGGCCGTTATCCCCAGCTTACACTATATGCCCCCCAACACATGACCGATGGCATGTTCAGCTCTGGAGAGTGGTTCGAGCACGTTTTGAGCAGTCTTTGAGGAGGGTTTAGGCATTGTCCAGGAAGTGCCTGCGTCCTCCTTCTGTCTGAAACTGGTCCGGTTTTTGCTGGGGCCGTTTTCTAAGGCATGCCAATCAGTTTCTAAGCGTCTTTAGCTACGTTATTGAGGTCTGAGGACCGATTTGAGCGCGTTTTAACCGTTATCTGGGGCCACTTTGGACGTTTACCGGCAGGTGTGTTCCCCTCTGCTCATGAATCATGCTCTAAGGCTTGAGAGACTGCTGGAAGTGTTTTTGCAGTATACTACGTATGCTTTGAGCAGTAGCCCGAGGGTGCTGGTACGCATTTCTGACGGAATGAAGGGCCCCGCATCCGCCAGGCATGCACACTTTCTGAGTGTCTCTTGATCTACTAGATAGGTCGCAAAAGTACCCGAGAAACGCCCGAGTTGCGCTCGTCCTGTATTTCAATCTGTGATTTGCTTTGACGTTTAACAGGACTGGCGTGATTGACTCTTCGCATTCGGCTTATTTGATCTTATGGCCGGTTGAGCTTGGCTTTACAGCTGAATAGAGCCCGGCATACCTATAGCTGAGTATAACAGAGCCCCAGTTCCTGTTCTCCTAACCGCTTGACCTTCGATTCCCTTTGGCCGAAATCCGATCTCAGGCTGCTTCTAGCGTGACTGGCATCGCTAACACGTTGTCTGCGGCCGGGATCACTCTGCGACCGCTCACCTGCCGCTCTGAGTCGCCTCTACTGCCTGCTATATCGACTCATTGTAGATTGCTCAGGAATCTCAGATAAGCTCTGTACCATTTTCCCAAAATCTATCTAAAGTAACTTTCGGTTTTCTCCACATCTCACCTAGCACTAGGTCTCCCGTCCGTCCGTCAGCCGAGCTTGGTCAGCAGCCTAACGGACTCTGACTCGAATCTCCGTCACCTTCGGGTCTTACCGGAGACAGAGGTAGGTAGGTCAGTCTGGTTAGGGCTCTTAGAGGCAGGTCCCTGCAGGTTCGCAACATCAACATCAGCTACGAGAGGCAACCAAACAGCCTCGGCGCCTCCGTACGTACGCACGTACCTACCGGCACCGCTTCTTTTGACAGCGGCCGCTCATTTGCATAGCATGAAGAAGGGTTCGTATATAACGGTGGAGGTGGAGAGAGTAAAATATGGCGAGTATGTCCTTAGATGGGAGTAATGAGTAAAGAGTAAGGATTTTGCGCCTCGGTCTTAAGCCCCGGACCTACCGGATGGAGCCCTCTGCGTTCGAACCAGGACATGCAAATATTTTTCCGTGAAGAAAACTGTCATACTTATATATTAGTGAAATTTCCGAGGTAGTGTATGCGTGTAACAATGATACAGGCCTTACCACTGTGGGTAATTGAGAGGACCAAAGGAAGCGCGCACCACCCGGCGATTACGGTTGTCAGGACAAAGACTACTCGGGGCTCCTTTAACCAGGGATATAGTACTATATGGAGGAATATGCATATGCAACCGAGAATGAGTGATAAAAGGCCTTGAAAGTGGTTAATATAGTTAGTCAATCCGCTCCAGCGTTGGTTCCGACTGACGCCTTGCAGTGGGCTTGTACAAACTCCCACACCGTCCCCAGCTTATATCGTTTCAGGAGTCGGTTCGTGGAGCTAAACCAACCATGCCCGTAAATTTAAGTCTATATCAGACGCTAAGCGAAATCGCTCACCTCGGGACCCAACAACCTTTGTCGCCCCGGCTGCGATTGATAAAAGCCATCTCGCCTAGCTCATCGATCAAAATAAGCGAGCTAATTGTCGCACTAGCGTTGAATAGGAAAGCGCCGTATGAAATTATCAGGAGCCATTTGAAGAGACCAGCTTTGTCGGGGAGGAGTGGGTTGCCTTCGGAATCGACGCTGGCAGTCTTGACGAAGGGTATGAGGGCTGTTTCACCGGCGGCAAATAAAGCTCCCTACAGTGGCTTTTATTTGAGACGGTCGAATTGCTTAATTAATTTATAGGGAAGCGGGCTAGACGAACCACTACGGCGATTGCTTGGGATGACGAGATCCACCAGTTTCGGACGGATTCTACCAGCTTCGGCAGCTCATCTGACAGCACAGTTAACCCCATGTCGCATCTAATTATATTTTAATGCCAGCTGAGTGCATACTACGTACATTGCAAGCGACCATCCAGCGAGTGTGACAGTGGTGAGGTGGCTGGTAATGGCAATGACATGTTGATTTGTGAGATGGGATCGCAATGCTGCTAGATTCCCGCTACGTTCCCGCTACGTTAGTAGTGGTTTTTATGGGGTCGCCGAGACGGGGGGGCGGGGGAGGAGGGGCGAGGTGTCGATCACGTGCAGATTCCCACATGGCAGAATTCCCTCTCCGCAGTTGGCCGAGCGGTGGCCGGGCCGATATTCCGATCGTCGTGTCGCCATATGAAGCGGGATACACTTGTGTAAGCACCGCCCCTTCCTTCCTATATAAATTCCCCCTGTATTCTCGCTTCTTCCCATTGGTGTGACAGTAAATATGCGTTCTGTACCGCTCCATACTCTGCTTTCTGGTTACTTGGATTGCATATGGAAAACCCCCGCGTGTCATTGTGGACACCGATAATGCTACCCTCAGCAACTGGGATCGATCACCTTTCCGGTGCAGAGCCATAATACAAAAGGAACTGCCATAATTTTTCCCGAGTCCCCCGTTGCTTTCCTCTCGTCTCATTATCTTTTCTTGGTGTAAGCTTTGAGATCGGCGCATACGGTGTAATCTAGATTGATACCTGAACCATATAGCCGCACCGTAAACTTAAGGTAGTCGATAGCAATTGAAGAATCCTATACATAGATATATCAACGAGATATCATCTATACATCGTGGCTGATTCAACAGCGGGACGGACGAGCGTCTCGGCAGCGAAACTGGCGAATGCGACGCCGTCCTGCCGAGACTTTATCCACGCCTGGAAGCTTCAGCCTGGTGATTAAATCGACTTAGAGAGAAATCTGCACCATTATCTAATGTAGCGGGCCTTGCCGTGCTTGCAACGGCCTTACGAGCTGGTTAATTATTAAATGGTCTTACTCTTCATTTATATCTCTTCGCTTACCTAGTTTTCTACCAAATAGGCTCGGTCAAAGATCAGGTAACATCTGTGCAAGTCAACCACGTGACCAGGTGCCTGCGAAGTTCGGGACGGATTGCAATTGTCTACAAAGGTTTCGCACGTGCTATAATGACTGGGAATACATTGGCGTAGATTACTAGAAGCGGTGATGATGGCAAGCTCGGAGCCAAAAGTGAAAGACTTGGAAGTAGAAAGAGTCGGATGGCCGTCCAATGGTCGGTACACAGATACAATCGTAAATTTCGTATTACTATTGTTACACAAACCCAAACGTAGCAATCCTGTACAGAGACTTGTTTCGGCACCCTGTCTTTGATGACATGCTTCGTCGAAGCTAGTGCCGGCATGACCTAGGCAGGAGATTTTAGGGAGCAGATCCCATTTACTGCAGAGCCTCGAAATTCTGAATGAATGCGGTGCCATGCCGCACACTCGACCATTTAAGAAGAATGTCAGTCGCATCCAAAGAGGGCAATGGATAGTCTCGATCTGAAGCTGAGAACGCGCTGTAACGGTGGCTTGTGAGTGAAGGGGCTGCAGAAAGCTGCCAGTTGACTTACTCAGCCAAAGCATCAAGAAGCCAGTTTTCACTCTCGTCTCCCGATTTAGACGTGTTAATGCTACGAGGTTCAACCTCTTCTTTACTCAGAGATGTTGTTCCTGAGAGCGCTCTGGCCAGCATGGTGGCCAGATCAATCGCAACATCCTGTTATTCTACCTAACAAGCAAAAGGGTCGGTTTCGAAGTTCTCCTTGAGTTAGCTGTAGCCAACAAAGCAGCAGTCTCACCAAGGATTGACATTTGACTGCATTCTCGAGAACCACGAAGCCTTCCATCAGGGAGGCGACGTTGCTCGGAGGCTCCATGGCTTCTTTGAATTTCCTTGCAATTTCGGGCTCAATGATTTCGTGTAAAATACTTGAGAACCAAGCGCAATCATCGAAATGGGAACTATCGGAGAATAAAACGTTGTCACGGCCCGGTATTACCTGAGTGCCGGGTGGTTAGTGACACAAAGCAAATACGCCCATCTTACTCACCTCAAACGGGGCCTCGTTCAGATCGCTCCAGATCTTAGTTAGAGCTGCTCGACTTTGACGCCAGGATGAAAGTGTTGCTGACCCGAAGGTCTCCAATTCGACAGGTATAACTCGCAATGTCCAGCAGTATTCTGCAAATGTTGTCAGCACTGGAAGCGGTGCATTTTAATTGAACACACGAACTTCTCAAGAGCATTTATTAATATATAAGACTGTCTCATGGCCTTGAACATTGTTTCCAGCTGAGATTCGCTTGGATCCGAGTCGGCTGGGCCGTCAAAGGCAGCAAGAACGTAGTTGCAGATATCTCGAGACCGCCGCAGAATCGAATACACTTTGTGCTTATTTCGGGTGCATTCATAGAGGCTTGTCCGATAGCTTGAAGGAGGGCGACTAACTGCTCCGTGGCCGGAGAAGGTACATGATGCAAGGAAGTAAGCTCTTCGAGGAGCGAGATTGTCTCTAGTTGAGGAGAGTCTTGTACTTCTGCTGTGGGCTCAGCACGCGAGGATCTCGTACCAATCTAGGTTCCCCCGTACCTTGGTCATCTTGGTTTAACGGCGAATCGGGAGCAGCCATGAGCCCCGAAGACAACCTTTTGTCCTGAAGGAAGTCGGCGCTCGGATTCATTTTATCCCCTGTCCGGGTTTGCGTTGGCTGCGAACCCCCAACCTCCGGCAACACCCCCTTATTAAAGAGCGGTTTGAAAATTAAACCCGTAAGTCGCAGTCCAAGAATATCTCTAAAGGTTGTAGCCGTGAGCGGGGTTGACTTACCCTTCCGGTCTTTCCAAGCACGTGCTCAGCCTGAAGTCCTTCTACAGTAGGTATGGCTTCTATAGTATCTGCGGGGGCTACTCTAGGCTCATTCCTATTATGTAGGGATGAGTTTGCTGGTACGAAGGTCGAAGGCGGCCCCGCCTCAGACTGCTCCGGTTGTGTGGTTGATCGCTGGCCGAAGCAAATGAAACAGAGTCTCGTTTCAGATTATGTATCTTATTAGTAATAATAAAGCCTTCTCCTACCATTTTGAAGCTTTCCGAGTCTCGGGAAAGTCGATCCTCCTCGGGGGCTGGTCGACTGGAACTTACGCGCCTTGAAGGCGCCCCACGTGACACCATATCCCCTACCGGTACTAAAACGACAGGATCACCAGGCCTTGACCATCCTCTACATGACCCTTCCACCATTGGCGGGTTTGGAATGAAGTCCTCCTCTTCGACAGGACTGAAGGGGACGAATCGTCGTTCATAAGAGTCCCGCTCCTCGCTGCTCAGTCCCATTATACAGGCAAGGGGCTCTGGGGGAGATGGTGGATAGGTTAGATGCTAAGGGAGTACGGGAGACCAGGGAATGTGATTGGTCTTTAAATAGCTTACAGTTCCGCGTGCGTAACATGATAGCCCGAGGAAGGTTGTTTGGTATCTCTACCTTGATGACTTAAACCAATCCCAAAGCATATCAAGCTTTCAGCCGCCATTCCTCACTTTGACTGCCTTTAGGCCAGGCCGTTCGAGAATGATGGCCTTTTTGCGTAAAGGGGTGTTGACAATCATGGTTCGAAGGCTCCGAAACCAAAGTGTGCAAGTGATGCCACCCCAATTCGGCACATACCATCAAAAGGCGTCACGCCGCACTGCATCCATGAGGTCAAGTGACTTCAACAAGTATCGCTCCTAGCAGTCTTTACGCCCGTCGTGCTTCGTTGAATAACTTAGGCTGTCACGCCGGGACTTGGCAAATCGCGGCCGCTTTGGTTCAGCTATGTACTTACGCGTTTCTTCTACAAGATAAGTACTTTAAGGGGCTTTATCATACTTATCTCGTTAGAAGCGGGACTTGGAGCCTCACGAAGGCTCGAGGACGCCTGACAATGCAATGCACCTGCCCCTATAGCTCTTGCTAATCCTTCGAATTTCTTCTACCCGTCACGAGGTTGCCCTCGCACCCGAGCCGGTATCGGCGGTAAAAAAAAGCAAGGGTCCGAATAGAAGGCTCGATATCACAATGCTGTTGCACAGGTGTATCAATGGGTAGGCTCGCTCCATCGGGCCCGCACCCGTCCAGAAGAAAGCGTTATCTATCAAAACGTAATTTCCTGGATTGGGATGAAGGAATGCGCGTTGCGCAGCTATCACCGATGGCACGGGAGGTCGCAATAACGACGCTCGCTGCACTTGACCTCGCCGGTCAAGACAAAGTATGTCGGGGTTCATAGCTGGCAACCATTGAACTTCACATATTGACAGAGACAAAGTTACACGGCTTAGCTCGCTACTAGTTAGGAAGAGCGACCTAAGCCTGGTCCCTCGATCACGTCTTCATCAAATGGAAGCCGATATACGAGGTCCACTTTCCTCTTTACAGAACAAACGACCGCGTTCCAGAGCACGGCCGACGATCTCACAGAGACAACGACACGCATCGCCAGCCCGTTCCCCGCCACAAGGCGACCGAGAGCGTGGCTGTCAACCTCACTCACAAAGAGAGCCAAGTTCCGAGGCTCGAGGTCAAAGCGGCGGAGGTGCCCAACGAGATCTGAAACGCCAGATCCGGGGTGACACCTATCTCGACTGCAACAAGGCAATGAGGTTGTGCTGAACTAAGGGCCGGGGTCGCTCGTTGCCAAAGGGTGGCTCCTTTCTTAGCGTTGGGTCCAAGAGGCCGGGGGCTTTTTGACCATAAGGAGCGACAGACGATACAAAAGCGTTCATTAGATCTGACGACCCCAGATCTGATTGATTGGTTTTTACTTTCCACCAGGCGTGTTGGAAGTGTGATTGTTCTGTTTTCAACGTGCTGGCAAAGCTTAGGCTGGGGATGTCAATCCAAAGAGAAAGGGAGAAGTTCGGGGGCGCGGACAGACGTAAGGAACAAGGCGTGCGACTTGATGGCTGGTGCACGCGCGGGATTAGTCAGCTCCGCGTGAAGGCTTTTTCTCAAACGGCTGCTTTCGCCACATGGCCGAGATAGCCCAAATGGTAATCACTCCAGTGTGAGTACTCGAGAAAAAGCGATTCACAGAGTCGAATACATGTTTACGCCTCTGCAAGAAGCTGCCTTCATGCCCGGCTTTCCCGTCGGTGTACACGGTCCAGAACGGATAGTGCACCGCCAGCGTGAATATGCCGGCACGTGACTAAACCACTTCCGTCACTGTTCGCTCGACCTTTGCTTGGTTTGGGAGTTATTAGTCTTTTGCATGAAAAAAAGGTCACTCGATCGTCTATTCATTACGTTCATTAGGTTAGCATTGTCTTGTGATAATTTCAGTTCCCATCAATGTCGCACCCCCACACATCGAGCTAGAATACTTTCGTTCCTTCCAATCGAGTCTTGACCATATCTCGACCTCGCTCGCCACACGTCATCATTAGCTCGCCTTGGCTCCTGGGGGGTCCCATCCGCGGTAATGAGGTTGTGCTGAAGCCAGGGGGCCTGGACTGAAAACGTTAAAAATGGAGGAGAAAGGCAGACGGTGGCCAACGCTACTTTTTCCCAAGAAGCCGGGATCACGGAAGCAGGGGCGGTGATCCTTCTCGCCGTTTTTTTGTAATCGTGCCTCGGTCCGGCGGCTTCGACTTCTTTGGGTGCGCTGGTGCCTTTGTGTACACCCCCGGCCAATCGGAGCACGGCTACGTTTGCAGTGGACGGGTTTTTTTCCACACGAGACAAAAACGAAATCGATCGAGGACAACGAATGTGAAAACCTAAAGGTTCCAATAGATTCGCTTACAAACGGCGCATCGATGGTGAACCCATGTCTGTCACGGGATCTCTGGGCGTATGCCACCGAGCAAGTGGCAAAGGATGTCTCCGAAGGGGAATTCGGCCGCGCGCCCCCGTTAGCTCGATCGTCCGTACGGAGGCGGCTGAACGTCCGCCGCCGAGCCAGTTATCATTTCGAAAAAGTTAGTCTCTCGCCCGGGCAATCAACAGTTTTCAATTAAGG
>WSTX01002651.1:51028-69555 GCA_019633405.1 Tulasnella sp. 408 | reverse complement strand
AAGTGAAAAAAACGCAACTGCCATGAGGCAACCGCCTACCTTTACCTCGCGCAGGTCGACAAACCTTCCTACAGCAGACATGACCTGCTAAGCCTCATTCTATACCGAATTCCATGCAGTGATATCGAAATCTTCAAACCACCGACACTCAGCGTTACAACGAACAGCAACCGCTCGCTCCTCCTCTTAAATATCGTCCGCACATCCCGACGTCAAAGCTATTCGACCAAACCGTTTTCTCCTCATTTCCAACTCCGATATATCTTACTCCTAATATCTCATCTACAATGAATCTCTGGTCGTTTATCAAGGCCCTCATCTGCCCCTCTCCTTCAAAACCCGCCAAGAAGCGCGCTGGTTCGCGCCCCACCAAACCTCTCATCCTCAACACTATTGCCGCAGCGGCTATATCGGAAGACTCCCTCCCTTTCTCGGAGCCCAAGTCACCTCGAGGTGCAGCCAGGGGGTCATCCAACACCCCTTTCGGTCTCCATAAAGCCGATATCAAGCCCGACGTTAAGTCGAACTCCACCAACTCTAGAAACAATAATCCCCCAGCCCCTCGCAAGAGTACTCCGGTTAACTCGCCCGAAAAAGATAAGGACCTGGGGGGTAGCGGAGAGAAAGGAGATTCCAGTTCCCCGAAGTCCAACAACGCAACTTCGACGACTTCCAACGAGCAGGTGGATGACCGGCAGCTGGTCACTCGCAAAGGTCATCCCGTGACGAGTCATCCACTTCTTGACTCTTATGTCGGAACGATGAAGGATAAGAAGCAGACTCAGGTAGGCACTCAACAGCTCGGTCGATTCCCGTAACGCCATCTCACCTATGACCTAATAGGTCACCCTTACGCTCCTTCGAACCATCGGTAAAAGGTCGCAAGACGAAACCTTTAGAAAATGGAGAACAGAGGTTCGGAAGCGGATGGACAAGGAGATTGTCGAGTGGCAGAAGGTCGATGGTCCATTTGTCAAATACGAGGGCATCACCACGTTCGGCCACGTTCCAGCCGTCATCACCGAGTTCATCGAAGGTACTAATGTCAAGGACTATCTCGAGAAAGAGAAAGAGAAAAAGTCCATGAAGGACAAGCCTCGATTGGTAAGTAATCATGTTTTGGAAATTCGGGCGGTACGGACTGAATAGAATACCTTATCAGATCCTTGAATTCGCCCGCGCCCTCACGACACTTCACAGCCTAGATCTGTCCCATGGAAGCATCGAACCAGTGAGTTTCCGCGTGCAGCCTTCGCTCCCGATTGCAGTAGTTGACCCGACCTCTTGGCTCCGGTAGTGCCACTTCATCGTCGACCATAAGGGCAAGGCGAAACTCGGGGGGTATTGCTTCAACCGGATGGTCGAAGAAGAGTTTGAGAAGATCTATTCTTCTGAAGAATATCGTAACTCTCCGAGATATGTCGCTCCCGAAGTCCTTGAGAACGGGAAAACGGATGCCAAGTCGGACGTTTACTCCTTTGCATTGGTCGCACTCGGTGGGTCGAAGGTGTTTGTCTCGCCTTCATGCGACTCCACGACTAACGAAAGCCTCTAGAGTTGATGATCGGAGAGCAACCGTTCTCTTCAGTCGGGCAGGAGGCTGCCATGATCGGCCGAATAAAACAAGGGGAGCCTCCATTTGCTGAAGGCGCTACCAAACTTCAGGATGACCCATGGTGGACTCCTCTGAGCTCGTGCTTGTCGAAGGACCCTGAAGCCCGCCCTTCAATGGAAGAGCTATATACAGAGGTAAGACCCGTTATCTAATCGTATATCTGGAGGGATTGCTTACGGAACGCTTAAAGCTCTCGGCCACTTCCAAGAAATCAAGTCCCTTACCAACGCTATCTAACCCATTCCGCTAGTTGACGACACAAACTTCATCGCATTTATTTACACCAGATCCACACGTTTCATTACTTTATTCGATTATGGACAGCATGTTCATGTTTATGCTCATCATCTCCTGGCGAGCTCCTAATCAAAACGTTGAATCCAAATGTGATTTTGACGCCGAGAAGCCATCCGGACCGTTTCCTCGATTTTTGTTCTCCTAAATTTGCAGCTGCTCGGTCGACTGGGGATGCAGACAAGCAGCATTGCTTTTATTGTGGCAAGAGACTTAGGACCCAACGAGGAGAGACGTTGAAGTGCTAGGTGATGGTTTGGCCGAAGTCCATGTTCGTGCATATGAATTCAGGTACCATGAGCTCCGTGCTCCGCGACCCTCGGCTCAAGCCAAGCTCAACCTATATATGAAGGAGTTTGCTCATCAAATGATTCAGGAGCATGTATCTTCGAGCTCGCAAACAATTTATTCACTTCCGTCACCTTCTCTATAAATAGTGGCCACGTCGGGCTTTCCCTTATCTGGAAAGCTCTTGTCCGGAAACCTCCGCGGCGGATCCGCCTCATCCCCTCAAGTCGAACTGCGTTATATTAAAGCAATATTGTAATAAGGACTATGACCTCCACCCCCTCACTTTGAGTTTCGATGTGCATACAAAGGACTAGGTCGGAGGCGAAGACCGGTCTGCATACCCTCAAGACACCGGGCGTGAGGGCGCCGAGCACTTTGAAGGACAGGATACGTCGGTCTCCTTTTGAAGAAGATGCATAGTAAAACTGAATTTACCCCCACATTGAATTGGCATAAAATATAGCTGTCAAGCCGCTCTCCCATCGGTCTGATGCAGACGGAGCTGGCCTCGTTAACCGCTGACTGAGCCGCTTTGCCCGAGCGTCAAGAATACTGGCGGCCCATGTACCGATGTCTTCCCAAGTAGGCAGAATTGCTGCAAAAAAACCGAACCTAATAGACAACTGCAGCAACTCTACACGTGCGATCCTGGGCTTTTGAGGTTGACCCCAAGCGACCCGGAGTTCGAATCCCCGGACGGAGCAAAGAATCTACAACGACGTGTACGAGTCTTCCGCCCAGAAAGCCAGGGAACCAAACAGTAAAGTATGAGACGGTGCCGAATAAACTATTATTAAACCGAATGATGGTGGATACAAGGCGGTGGATAAAACACGAAACGGAAAGAGGCAACCACATGGTATATATTTGAACAACGAACGTCAACGGGCTGTGTCTTCGACTACGTGCAGCCCGCTTCATCTCTCAAATTGGCGGTCCAGTTACCAGAACACAAAAGCATTGTTAAACTAGGCGAGCGATCGACGGTATAGCCTGGTTGTGCTCGGATGCATGCGACAACTTGAAGCCTTGGAACGCAAGTGCTCAGTGTGAATCCGCACGCGATCTACACCTACCCATTCTAAGTAACGGGAATATCTACCATCGTTATTCCGCTATGGATTACTTTTCATTGGTGTGTGCTTGAAAAGCGCCGTCCATCATCTGTCCCGATTTACTGGTGCAATAGAAGCGAGCGTCTTGCACCACCCAGCCTTCAAAAAGCCCCGTCTCATCGGCAAGCAAGAGTGGTCCTCCAGCTTTGGTCATTTTTATTTCGTTCTCGGCGTCCGCCGGCTTTCAGGTTAGGTCATCGTGCTTTTCTGGTTGGACTCCGGTCTGACATAATAAGTCTGAACCTCATGTTGTTACAGTACAGTGGCGCGAAGTGTACAAAGAAGTAGGGCTATCGAACGAGAAACCTGCCCCACCCCGGAGACCGCTAGCTATCGACGTCATAAGCTCGAGCTCCCTACTAGCTCAAGACCCTGACATATTGCGCCAGCCTCATACGCGATATCAGGGATCTCATAACTGTCATCGAGGAATCTGGGTTGAGCCCCCAGGCACGGCCAGGCTGACGGAAGACCCATTTCCCATCCCAGAAAGCTGTTCAGAAGTCGTTAGAAACAGGATTTTGATAGGTTTGAGAGGCTAATATACCAATTTGCAGATATCGGTCATCGTTGGGCGATCCGACGGCACGTGGCTCCAACATCGTCGTAGCAAGTCCCATAGTACAGGGTCATCCAAACCCGGATGATCTTCTGGCGAAGGTGTTTGCTTCTCGTATAGAACCTTTGGGATTACTTGAATAGCTTTATCGACCTTCCAGAACGGGCATTTCCCAGTCATTGCCTCTGTGAGTTTCCGCTCGCATAAGCGACCATCGAATCGACGACTGCCTACACCTACCGAGAGTGACGCAGGCAAATGAGTACACGTCTGATTGCAGAGAGTGAGTTTGGCTCCACTCGAGTATTTCAGGTGCGCTGTAACGAATATAGGTGAAGTCTACACCAGCAATATACCTAGTGGGGTCCGCCATGGCCTCCTCGGCGTGGCTGGAGCTTATCTTAGCAACATGGTCATCCGTTACTAGAACATTTGCCTGAAACTCAGAATCAGTCCTCGAGCACGCGGTTCTCGACCATGGACTCCGACTCACTGTCTTAAGGCCACCATGAATGATTGGTGTGGCCTGGCTGTGAAGATATTTGAGACCTTCAGCGATTTGGCGCACCTAAGGGAAAACTATAGAAACGGGTCCTAATACCGCGATCTTCTTCCCACTCACCAACTGTCGGCGATCGGCATTGGGATATTTGTCTAGGTACTCTAACAATGTGCCGTTTTCGCACCAAGGACTGACCAAACACGGTTTTCCATCCTCAAAGGCAAATCCAAGAAGCTTGAGGAGGTAAGGATGATCAAGTTCGGCCCAAACGTAAACTTCTCTTGCAAGCCGCTTCCTCATCCGATTTTCATCAAGAATCGCAGTACCGTTGCTCGTGGCTCGCAATGCCTTGACGGCAACCTAGTCACCTCAGAAGTTTAGAGGTCACTCACAAATAAGATGAAGACCCACATACCACATCATCGCCGAGCTTCGCTTGTGAGACCTCGCTGAATCCCCCAGAAGACTTCCTCTGAGTTCTCTCTCTGAGCCGACCAGTGCAATCTAACTTGTCGAGTGTCTCAGAGCGCTTCCCACCATCCGATACCAAGCCCTCTTGAAGCTCTTCAATTAAGAAGAGATGCTGACCACGAGATGTCCAGGCCATTGGTGATTGAGGCCTCTGTAGTGGCGCAGTGGTTGACCCCCCGCGAGTCAAGCCAGGCGCGTGCGTTGACCCCCATTCTGCAGTAACCGACCAGGAGTCGCTGACCCCGGGGAGAATTCGAGGCAAGACGCGATAAATTTTGGCAAAGATCCCCATTTGGGGATGACCAGGGAAGGATTGGGGTGATGGAGATGGTGCTCCGGTGGGTGCATTAGGCCCCCTGTGTTCAGGAAGTAAATTCGCCGTACCCCTGACTAAAACGTCGCGGAGAATACGCACTCGAACTGGGGGTTAAGTTGTTCGAGACTAACGTCTTTCTGGAGCTAGAGGAGGCGAGGATGAACCTCAGTCGGTGTACTGGGATGAGCTATGATGGGATCTCACCTCGGTTAGAACTTCGTATATCGTAGGCCGGGACGAGGGACGTGGGTTCCAGCAACGGCGCATTAACTTCCAGAGGGGATCATCAGCTGGTAGTTCCGGATGATCCTTCGGTTTAGGTGGCTTGTTATCCATTATACGACGGAGGATAACTGCTGGGGGATGGCCGTGAAAGGGAGCTTGATTGCTCATGACCTGGCACATCATAGGCTCAATAAGCCGTCCCGGTTGAGCACTTGCATAGAGAGACGCACAGTCAATATCAGACCACCAAAAGCATATATATCACTCTGACAGCTCGGTTTCTGCCCTTCTGAAAGTTCGGGCGCCATATAGACGGTTGTTCCCTTTACCGTTTCGCTAGTTGTAAAGCCGCTGGGAATATTGAGATCCATTATAGCCCTACTCAAGCCAAAATCGGAAAGCGCGGCCTGAACTAAATCGTTTACAAGCACATTTTCTGGTTTGATGTCGGCATGACAAATCGGCGGGCTGCACGAATGAAGGTTGTGAAGGCCGCAGCCTGCTTGATAGATCTGGGTATCATAAGATCAACAATGTTATAGGCAGGGAAAAGTTTAAGGAACGTACCAGCCGGAGCTTTTCCCCTCGGGACAAGCTCGGGTTGCGCCCTAAGTAGTATTTCAGATCCCCATGCGCGCACCAGGGGCTGACGAGTTGAGGTCGGGGCTGCAAACGGTATCCAAGTAGGGGATGGAGGTTGGGATGTTTCATCTGGCTCCAGAAGAAAACTTCTCTTTTGATGCGCTAGATACCGAAATAAGCAGAGATCAATTGATATTCAGCTCCATGTAGATTATCGACAACACCGACCGTCTCCGCCTTCTTGATCAGCAAGTCTTGGTCACTATTTCTGCTTCTTGGGTTAAGGGATTTGAGTACTTTAATAGCTACTTCAACTCGCTCTCCTTGCGGGTTTGTCCAAAATCCATGATAGACGTCCGCATATCCACCGGATACCGTTGGGTGTTCAGATTTTTCAAGGAGTCCCACGAGTTCTTCAGCCGCGTCTGGAAACGTGAGGCTCTGGTCTGGTTGGGGATGTAACGTAGCTTCCATCGAGAAGAAGTATGGACTTAAATTCGATTGTCCTTCTCAGCTGCTGAGTCACTTGAGCTACTATCGAATTCTAGGGATAGAACGATCAGCGTGAACAAAATATAGGCATGAGCAACCACCGTCTTTCCTACATTCCGTAAAGCTTAAACCGAATGAGTAATCGAAGAAGAATGGTGGTTATTGCCGTCAGGGGACGAGAGGTAAGGTGGTGGAGGATACTGTCCAAATGTGCATGCGCGGAACAAACGTGTTTGTTCCAGGTGCCCCACGACTTAAACGTTTTCGCACAACACGATGGCGCACTGGAAATGTCCCGGATCAGAACGAGCGCCGATCATCTGGGGAATCATAGTCCATATCACGGGTGGAATTAGCTGAAAAGCATGAACCTTACCCGACCTTGACTTGACCGCGACTGCAAGCTAAAAGGGCCATGGAGACTCCGACTAGACCGTGATCCCTTCGCCTGACCAGTCTTACCCTTACATTTCACCTGAAGTCAATGAGAAATGCTATTTATGTAATGCTTTGTAGTGTATAGAGATAGAAGAGCACATATAATGAACCCATTGCTTCACGTTCTTGTCACTGCTCTCGATCTCGCTAGGCACCTCAGGGCCAACCTGGGTTCTCGGTCCACGAGAGCGAGTTTGAAAGACTTGGGGCTTAAAAGTCGAGGACCCGGACGTCGACGTCTTGAACAGAGGGACGATACCAACCCGGCCTCCGAGCTCGGACTGTATCTTCAGTATCCGAGCTCTGCCATCTTGATAAACTATAAGACACTGGCTATATGAGATTTCATACCGATTTTGTAGATGCAAAAGTAAGATTGGCGAGGTGGAGTGACCAGGGCGAGAGTCTAAATCGAACTCTTCCACAGCCCTCCCGGTTTCCGCGGGTGAGGCGAGGAACCGGATGAAGGAGCCTTTTCTGAAAGGTTTCAGACACCCGAATACTCGAACTTGCCCGTCCTAACTGCTGGTCAAGTAGGAGATGTAGCCAAACGGCATTGCCTCCGCTATGGCAAGAAAGCTAGGGCCCGACGAGGAGAGAAGTTGAAGTCCTAGGCGATGAATTGGCCGATGTACACGCGTTTAGGTACCACGAGCTTCGTGTTCTGCGACTTTCTAATTAAGTGAAGTCCAATGCATATATGGAGAAGTTCGCTTGTCAAATAATTCATGGACAATTATCTTTGAACTCCCATATATTCAATTCTCTTCCGTCGCTTTCTCTCTCTAAGTGGCAAACTCGGGCTTCCCTTATCTCGAAACCTCTCTTGTCCTGAAAGCATCCGTCTCATCCCCTCACATTGAGCTGCGTTATATTCAGGAAGTATTTTATTGAGGACGATGACCTCCACCCTTTCAGTTTGAGTTTTGATGCTGACACGAAGGCTAATTCGGAGGCTAATTCGGAGGCGAAGACCGGTCTGCATACCTCAAGACACCGGGCGTGGGGGCGCATGCCATTCTAAAAGACAGGATGACACCTATCCCCCTTTGCAAGAGGATGCATAGTCAAGGTGAAGCGGAGTGTATGTGTCGTGCGGGGGCGCCATTTCCACGGCCCATCGATAGAAGGAGCAATGAATTAATGGATTAAGTGTAGAGACAGTATAAAACACAAACTAGTCTGTAGAGCAAGCAAAGCCCTCGTGTTTTCAATAGTAGACGCTATGTAAACTATGTGAAAGAGGCTCTGTGAGCTCAGGGTACTAATGCTACGATCAAAACAAACCGGAGTGCGCTGACAACAAAGGAATACTTTCGATGGGGCACGTTGTCATCACAGGAAGCAGGAAACCGAACTTGGAGGTCCAGCTGTCATGTCCGGAAGGACTCGGAGTGACGTCAGGGAGTCTGGAGATCCGGGGATGCGACGTGCCTGAACGTTTGAACCCTCGCTCTGGCTTCGCTCCATCAGAGGGTCGGAGATTTAACCCCACATGTACATGAAATTGGCATGAGTGAATTAGGTCGCTCTGCAATCGCCCTGAAGAAGGCGGAACTAGCCTCGCTAATCCAGAGAATTCGTCCAGAGTATAGCTAGCCTCCGACCGCTGCTTTGTCGAGAGTCAAACATGCTAGCTAGCAGCCCGTGTACCGATGTCTTCCCAAAGTACGCAGAATGGCTGCAGAAAACGAGCTCGAAAGACAGCGGCGGTAACTCTACATGTGCGATCCGGGGCTTTGAATTCAAGCTGACCCCAAGCGATCAACCGAACATGGCGAATCCGAGGACGGCCTTTATCTACGACGTGTTTCGGATCTTCCGCCTAGGAAGCCAGGGAACCAAACAAAGAAGTATGAATCGACTCGGAGTGAATTATTGTTACAAAGATTGATGGATGTATACAAGGCGGTGGATAAATCACGAAACGCGGGACAAGGGGCAATTACATGGTATATATTGAATGAACGAAATGGCTGTGTCTCCGTATACTAGGCACAGCGCGCTTCATCTCGCGAAATTGATGGCCCAGGCACCAAAACACAAAAGCACAATTGAAGCAATCGGAGAATCAGCAAAATAGGGTGGTTTTTCTCAGATGTATGCGAGAATTGGAAGCCTGGACGCGAATGTTCGGTGTGAATCCCGGGCCACAAGTGATCGACGCGTGTCCATCCTAAGTAACGAGAATATCTAGCATTGTTATTTCGCTATAGATTATTTGTCATTGGCCTGTTCTTTAAAAGCGCCGCGCATCATCTGTTCTGATTTACTCGTGTAATAGAAGCCTCTTGCGCTACCAGGGCTCCAACAAGCCCTGTCACATCGGCAAACAAGAGTAACGCTCGAGCCTTGATCACCTTTGTTTCGTCCTCGGCGTCCGCCGGCTTTCGGATTAGGCCATCGCGCTTGTCTGGCCGGACTTCGGTTTGGCGTAATGAGGTCGGAACGTCGTGTGGTTGCGGCACACTGGCGCGAACGAGTCTTTGTATACAAGAAGCAAGGCTATCGAGCGAGAAACCCTCCCCACCCCGGAGACCGCTAACTATCGACATCGTAATCTCGAGCTGCCCCACTAGCTAAACACCTTGAAAGAGTGCTCCAGCCTCACATGCGATATACGGTATCTACAAACGCCAGCGATAAATGTCACACGATTGCAGCCTGTGTTGTTCCCTCAGGTACGGGCAGGCTGACGGAAGACCCATTTCCCACCCCTGAAAGCTGTTTAGAAGTCGTTAGAGACAGGATTTTGATAGGTTTGAGAGACTAATATACCAGTTTGCAGATATCGGTCATCGTTGGGCGATCCGACGGTACGTGGCTCCAACATCGTCGCAGAAGATCCCATACGACAGGGTCATCCAAGCCCGGATGATCTTCTGGAGAAGGGGTTTGCTTCTCGTATAGAACCTTTGGGATCACTCCAATGGTTTTTTCGATTTTCCAGAATGGGCATTTACCGGTCATTGTCTCTGGAAGTTTCCGTTCGCATAAGCGACATTGAATTGACGATTGTCTACACCTACCGAGAGTGACGCAGGCAAATGAATACACGTCTGACTGCAGGGAGTGAGTTTGGCTCCCCTCGAGTATTTCAGGTGCGCTGTAACGAATATTGGTGAAGTCTAGACCAGCAGTAGTAAGACCCGTTCTGGCCTCCTCGGCGTGTCTGGAGCCTCCGAAGTCACATATCTTAGCGATATGATTGCCCGTCACTAGAATATTTCCCTGAAAGTCAGAATCAGTTCTCGGGCCCCTCAGTTCTCGAACGCAGTCCCTGGCTCACTGTCTTAAGGTCACCATGAATGATCGGTGTGGCCTGGCTGTGAAGATATCTGAGACCTTCAGCGATTTGGCGCACCTAAGGGCAGAATCTAGAAACGGTTCCTAATACCGCGATCTTCTATCCCACTCACCAACTGTCGGCGATCGGCATTAGGATATTTTTCCAGGTACTCTAACAATGTACCGTTTTCGCACCAAGGACTGACCAAACACGGTTTTCCATCCTCAAAGGCAAATCCAAGAAGCTTGAGGATGTAAGGATGATCAAGTTCGGCCCAGACGTAAATTTCTCTCGCAAGACGCTTCCTCATCCGATTTTCATCAAGAATCGCAGTACCGTTGCTCGTGGCTCGCAATGCCTTGACGGCAACCTGGTCACGTCAGAGGGTCAGACGCGACTCACAATTAAGCTAAAAAGCCACATACCACATCATTGCCGAGCTTCGCTTGTGAGACCTCGCTGAATCCTCCAGAAGACTTCCTTTGAGTTCTCTCTCTGAGCCGACCAGTGCAATCTAACTTCTCGAGTGTCTCCGAGCGCTTCCCGCCATCCGATACCAAGCCCTCTTGAAGCTCGTCAATTGAGAAGAGATGCTGACCGCGAGATGCTGGGGCAATTGGTGATTGAGGGATCTCTAGCGGTGTGCCGGTCGACTTCGCGCGACTCCGGGCTGACACAGAAGTCCCAAGCGAGGAACGGCTGACTGTGGAGCGAAGTCGCTTAAAAAAACCACCAGAAGTCTTCAAGATGCCGGTCTCTTGAAAATGACGGAAAGATCTGGGTTGCTGGGATGATGCTTTGCCTGTTGCGTTGGCTAGCGCGTTGACCGGTACGTTGACCGGTTTGTTGGCTGGTGCGTTGGCTGGTTCCTTGACTGGTGCTTTGATCACGGCATCGGGCTCTCTGTTCTCAGTAGAAGAATCAATCACACCACTAATTAAAAATCCACCGCTGTGGAGGGTACTCACTCGATACTAGCATCAACACCATGAACAATGGGAGGTGGAAGGGAAACCGTAAACGGGGCGCTAGACCGCACTTCCAACCATTTGCCAAGGATCCCAGAGCTCTGAGATGGGGCTAATGAAAATTCTCGATTTATCTCAGGTAGAATTCTATAGAGCCTTGAACCGTTAATGAAGACTTAAATAAAGGCTACGTCCGACTTACGCGGACAAAGACCTCATGAGCCAGTCGCGATCCCTTTCTCTCGATATGAAATTTTCACCGTGATGAGTTTCTATCACTCCTCCTCCATTGGGTGCGGTTTCCGAGAGTGTTATGGAAAGTATACTGGCCATATCAATTGCGATGCCTCGCAAAGATTCTTTCTAAAGTGTGAAGCAGTTAATTCGAAGTACTTCCCCCAGCCACACGGACCGAACCAAGTCCCACCTTGAAAGACGAAGTTTTGACCGTATTCTCAAGAAGAATAAAACCATCGATCACTGTAGTGACATCGGGCGGGGTTTTCGCGTCCTCCCGAAATTGCAAAGCTAATTTCGGTTCAATCACCTCATGCAACAGACGTGAGAACCAAGCGCAATCATCAAAATAGGAGCTCCTGCTGAATGAAACCAATGGATAGGACGGAACCGCCTAAGAGTTTAATGGTTAGCGACGAACGAAACATCAGTATACATTGTTCCCACATCAAAGGGCGCCCCTCCTAGACGGTCCCAGATCTTGATTAGCGCCGTTCGACTTTGAAGCCAAGATGAAAATGATGTGGGTCCCAAGGCCCCAAGCTCGGCAGGCATGACCATTGCAACCTCTAGCAGTATCCTGTGAAAGTTGTCAGCAGTGTAACCAATGGCGTTAGTTCAACGTACTCTTCCAGGGTATCTATTAGCGTATAAGACCTATCCAGAGCTTGAACCACCGTCTCCAGCCGAAAGTCGCCTTGATCCGAGTCGGCCGTGCGCTCAAAACCAGCAAGAATGTCGTTGCATATCTCTCGAGAACGCCCCAGGATCAAATACATTTTGTGCTTATTTCGCGTCATTTTGATGGCAGCTTGGCCAAGAGCTTGGTGGAGGCCGACTACCTGCGTTGTTGCTGGAACAGATGCGTGGTTCAAGGCAATGGCCTCTTTGAAGAGTGAGGTTACCGAGTCATGGGGGTACAATGCGCTTTCAGCTGCGTACGGCGTCCCACTGTCGAAGCCGTTAATGGTACTTCGGGGCAATGACCCAGCGACAGGCGATGGAAATGGTGGACGTTTTTGGTGACCTGATCTTCTGTTAGCTTCGCTCAGTGGTGGGATTGGCGGCTCATTGAATCCAAGATAATCGGAAGATGATGATGGCTTGTCGGCTCGGCCATCTGGCCGCCTGCGACGGGGGTCCTTCGCTTTTGAATGAACACCGCCCATAGAATGTTGAAGTTGAGCAACGATCCCGTTTCAAGATGCCCGATTTCCAATAGTCGAGCTCGACAGAGCGATTTGAGGCGCCTGTCCTGGTTAAAATATTAACCGTCAAACGGACGAGGTTCTGGCAGGATCGATCACGGCACCGCAAAAGTCTCGAGAAGTGGGAGGCTATTAGGCGTGTCAACGACGCCCTGTTGCAGTGCCTTGGTCATGATCGGGCCATCGAAGTCTCAAGCAGGCTGTCGCCTCGCGGAAGCAGGGCAGGTTGGGCGTGTTCCCAAACAAACTGGAATCCGAGTCCCGCGCCACGAGGAGATTGCTTGCGGGTATCTGTCGCGACGACCACACGATGCACAGGCGATTTTCTGTCTTGAAATGAACGAAGATAGTAACTACGAGCTAAATTTTAATCACTTTGACTGTCTCACTCACTCTGCCACTCCCGCCGTCCTGCCCTAGTGCCATCACCCGCCACCATGTTTGATGATATATTGATAGATATATTCCGCCGACTCTCTAAGCGTAATCTCAGGGTAGCACACGGGCTTTTAGACCGTTGCGTGAAGCTGCAACGTAGGCTGGAAGAAGAAAACTTGGACAACTCCCAACGTGAGCGTATTCAGAGGTGGGACGGTATCATAAAGAGATAGAACTCCCTCATATACCAATGCAAGTATTGCAGAGCCATAAATATTTGCGTTAATGCCGTCCAAAAGATGCGAGATGGGCATGAGTATGAGCTGGACTATCCATCGGATCCCGTTGCGCAAGCTGTCGCAGCAGTTGCCGAGTTTTTCCCAAATGAGGCAAGCCAAACCGTCTCTTCCTAGCGTTTGATTGTCCCCAATTGCTAATGCTCAATCACAGCCTATCCAGATACCAAACGAAAAGGCTCGAAAGAGCGCGATAACTGCGGCCATCGATACTTTCAATGTCAGTAAGCCTTCGTGATCTGCTGTGGCATCTGTGTCTCTCCTACAGTGAGCCTATTTAGCAAAGCGCTGGCACGCCTGCAAACTCAGAGAGGCTTCCTATCACTGTGACCCTTTGCAAGCGCACGCTCAGATCACAGATGACCACCTCGGAAACATTCTCATGTAAGCTTGATTTTTTGCTCTCAACAAGACTATTATTTGATATACTTGTAAAAGATTCATTCTCCGTTGATGCTGGCTACACGCTCGACGACCTCTTATTCGTAATGCGTTTGCGCCATGCAACGGCCATCACGACACACCCCTATCTCTATTCCCGCGCCGTCAACGCACACTGCCATACTCACCAAGGCTCAAAATTCGAACGGAAGAATGAATCCGACTCACTCAAGGGGCTGGCTCGGACCGGCCCTTCAGGCAGTGGATCGGTGTATTTTGTGATTCCTGAGACCAAGTTCATCCTGCTGGTCGAAGGCGTCTCACTCAGACACGCCGAACAAAGCAACGCTGGGCGCGAAGACAAGCTCCACATTATTCAAGGTAGGCATTAATTTGTGTCTCTAGTCCCCAAGTCTATCGTATTCATGGCGGTTCTTGAGAAAAGATTTGAACGTGCCCATAACCTCCGAGGTTGGCAAAAAGGGCCGAAAGAGAACATTCCACCACCATTCCAAAGCATGGGAATACATTTTTGAACCAAATGGGGATGCAAAAATTACGTGGAAGGATCTAATTGCCAAAAAGCGCATGAAACTCTTCAAGGGGGAATGGATCGTTTGCGTTGAGTGACCTAGAATTCGATGTACGCTGTTTTGGCTACCAATGTATATAAATTAGTGAGATTTCCAAGGAAAGATAAGTTTCTAAGGCAGTGATGGTGGCTTTGCCGCCGTATGATCAAGCGGTCAAGGCACGAAGGCACATCCGGCAATCAACGTCGTCAGGGCAAAATCCAGTAGGGACTCCCTCAACCAGGTATACAGTACTATCTGGAACAGGATGCAAATGAAGCCGAGAAAGAGCGACAAAATGCTTGGGAAGTGATGAGGTCCATTAGCCAATCCGCCATGTCATACCGCCGGTTCTTTGGCGTGGCTCACAGTGTATATGTACCGAAGCCCAACCAGCCCGAAGCTTGTATCGTTGAAAATGTTGGTGAGGAGTTATACGTCAAACAATGTTTGTGAGCTCCCGTCCTCCGTTCGTTGCGCCACATGTCCTGCTTCTCGCATTGTGAGTTATCGCTTAAAAACAATGGGTTACGCGTTATATATTCATAGGTTATGGGCAAGCTCTGCACCGACTACCGTGCTTGAGCTGATCAAGGTCAACGAGCGCATCCTCGCTCGCGTTAAGTATATACGTACAATAGAAGCAGCTCGCGCCTCGAGACACTCTTTAGCTGCTCTGCGAGGAGAGGAGGATTGACTCAAAGAGGAGGAGTTTTGTGCGGTTGGCCGAAAGCTCGTAGCACCGGGTTAGGCTCTCGTTCATTGTTTAGTGTTTCTTCCTGTTTGCACGAGTTCTCTTTGGATCGACTTCTCCCTTCCTACTAGATTAGATTGGCTACAGCAATCTTACTCGGCGTACTACATTTTGGCAATATGTCTATTTCACACACCGTTATGATGTCACGAGAGTACGAACGGAAATCCGGGGAGCGGCGGATAACGTCTCGAAACGGCAGCCCGCTCTGCCAACAACCCTAAGCACCTCCCTTGAAAATATCTCAGCCGAGCGACTCCAAACGTGTCAGAGCAATTAATTCACAGGTCTCGCACCACACGATGTGGACCGCGCCTTCAGGTGACATGGATGACGGCAAACTATGTAATTTTTTTCTTGGGTTGAACGTTCGCCTTGCGCCTCCACCGCCGTCCTCGACGACGACACGTTGGCCTGCATGGCTACTACCCTGGTCACCTAACTGCGGTGGCGATAGCCAGTTCACATTTTGTGATGTGGCGACTCTGGAGGTTAGCCCTTGGTGTCCAGATTAAATGCATGCCATTTCCCACCCCATTTAATGTGGCGTCACGATAGCCAGACAAAGCCCTTTCATTGCAGCGGATTGCCATATATTACCAAGATATTATTTTCCAGTGCTAAGTGACCAGTACGCGAAGCTGGGGTAAGGTGATAGTCGAGGCTGAAGGGAGAGTGGGCGTACCCGAAGGTCAACACCCACCTCGCTCACATCTTATCCGTAAGGTCACGAAGTAATGACTAGCGGGTGCTTTTTTGTTTGTTGTGTGCTGTCTTCCTCAATGGCCAAGTCGCGAGTCATACAAGTCGATCAAAGCGCGAAGGTCTGGTCTCGCGAAGATTGGATTTCAGAGGTCTCATGGCGATCTCCAAAGGACCGGCCAAACGCCGGGCCCGGTGTCTTCAGGAAACAATTGAAAGGGAAATACAGGAGAAAAGGCAGAACGGAAAGGAGAGAGAAAGACTGAGACAAGGACAATCGGCAAGAAAGAGACGATCGACAAGAGGACACCTGTGTGACTGGGTGAAGGGGGACGGAGAAGGGGAGTAGGGAGGCTCTCAGTAAGGCTGGACCCGGCACCCTATTTGGGGTGGCTTCGTTCTTCCGCACTTTTGTCACTCCCGTTCTCCTCTTATACACCAACCTACAACTGTTGTCGTGATGCGTCCGACTGCGTTTCCGACCTATCAAAATTCCTTCTAGGGTCTCGTGTACGGAGGTTGGGTCCCAACGTACGGTTCCGTCCTACGAGCTTACGTAACATAGTTCGATCCAGATCGGATTTAGGCGTGGACTTGATATAAATATTCTGCGATTGAATCAGAGCCATTTGATTATCGACTTTGAAATCGCTTCAGATGGCTACTTCACGTCGGTCGCGACTTTCCTTGCAGTCTGTCACAACCACGGGGGTAGCGGAGATAAGGTAACATCGCCCTCCCCGGGAGCGTACTCGGCCCCCGAAGAATTACACCAGCTCTGTATAAAGTCACTACATTTTCGCTCCTAATGTTTGTAAAATACACTTTCGTGGCTGTACTCCCCTGACTTCGGGATAACTCATAGCTTAGTCACTCATACGTTGGAGACAGGGCCTCGCGCATGGTGTAAGCGTCGGACCGTCGACAATTACATCATAAATTCCGTCGCGGGTCGAGCGGGAGAAGATCTATGCAAGGACAAAAGCACGATGCGTGAAAGAGGTCATGAAGTGAAACGGAAGAAGGAAAATGCAGAGACTAATCCCGAAAAGAGAGGTGCACTGAGCGGGGTCGCAAGGGTCTGGCGGCGTGGCCAACAGTGGGCCACGCTTACCACTCGCGCTCTACTCCCATTGTCTTGGAGGCGAACATCCGTTTCCTGCGTGTATCACCAGTAGGGCGATGGTCTGTGTACATGTGTATGGGAGGAAGGAGGAACAAACCGAGACAGCGCGAATTCGAAATGCGATTGGTTGTTTGGAGACCTTGTCCTCTGCTTTCGTCGAACTAACCCTTTTGTATTATGGGTAATGGCTTACAATACCGGCATGTAGGAGCGTTTGGGGATGCGATGATTTTCTCCGACAGGTTTGTGCGGCCAGTCCAGATTCTCGTGCCCGTCACTCGCCATCTCTCCGCGTGGATTGCCTAATACCCACACCGACCGCAGCTATTGGTGCATTATTACGACATAAGTGTAGCGGTCCCGACATAACTGCTAATACCTGATTTTATCTATACATAATTTGTGCTCAATGCAACTTCCGTGGATGAGGCGAGCCAGGCGAAGAAGGGGGACATTGCAAGCTACTTGCTCGCGAACCCAAAAACCGGCGGGATGTACCAACTTACCAGGTTGACGGCTCACTGGGGAATCACCGGGCGGGTTATACAACTTCTCACGAGGGAATTTTGCCCACAATCCTAGCGAAAATCCTCATTGGTGATTTGTCGCGCGATTTTCTCGCTGGGTAATTCACTTCAGGATACCTCACTTTGCGTCCTGTGCGCATACGGCGTTGGGCTTCACCCTGTCTATGCACTTGAGTACGCTCCCCTCATCCATCGACAACTACGCTCTATGGGGTGCTGCTCCTCTAAGCCGAGCGACGACATCATCATGCCCGCTGAACCGAAACCGGCAACCAGTCCAGAAACCAAGATTTCCACGGCAAGGTCAGACGAACACAGTCTCTGGATGCTTTATCGAGGCCTGAAACCAGTGTCTTCGGTAGTGATGTACAGGTTTCGCTCCCCACTGGGCCAGATATTACGCAGTTCAAGTCCTCGGGGCAAGCAGCAAGGGAGACTATGCCCATCCGCCCTCTGCCCGGTAAGTGCGAACCCAACAGACGGCCGCTCCTCAGCTGAAGATTATCGAAAGCTCGGCGTTCAATACGTCGTTCAACCCATTCAACCCATAGGCCCCATACCTATTATGACGGTTCGAGGTGTGTCTCCACCACGGCAGTGACTGCTAGCCGGTGTCCTGAAGAGCTTCCTAGCCCGAATAGCCCACCCTCGGCACCACCGGTCCCGCCTCTTCCCTCTTCACGGTCTCGTCGAGGGAGTGCCGCTACTCAACCTGATGAACCGTCCAAATCCCATCGCCACCCCTCCTTGGGCAAGCAATCCGCGCCAGGCGGCAGCCTCCCGGTATCGATCAACCTAGATAGAACATCCCTTGGACTCGATGAACTACGGGAAGGCTTGTCGTCTGGGAAGCGCTCGAAAAGACTCGACGCTTGGGATCGCACCGGTCAACTCACGGAGAGAACCCTGCCGAAGTTTACAGGTGGTTTCAGCGACGTCTCACAGGCAAAGCTCGGAGGTCGTCTGGTAGGTCCCTTGCCAGCTTGATGATGAGCTGCATCTGACCTGATATCCTCGTCAGGTTGCCGTCAAGGCATTGCGAGTTCCAAACAGCGACGGCGGCGAGAGTCAAAAATGGAAGCGGCTGGCAAGAGAAATTTACGTATGGGCCACACTTGATCATCCAAACATCCTTGAATTTCTTGGATTTACATTTGAGGATGGAAAACCATGTTTGATCAGCCCTTGG
>WSTX01002651.1:0-50929 GCA_019633405.1 Tulasnella sp. 408 | reverse complement strand
ACACTTGATCATCCAAACATCCTTGAATTTCTTGGATTTACATTTGAGGATGGAAAACCATGTTTGATCAGCCCTTGGTGCGAGCATGGGACACTGCAAGAGTATCTGCAGAAATTCCCTGATGCTAACCGTCGGCGGCTGGTGGGTGGAAGATGAGAATTCTATTGCTACGACGCACTCATGAATTCAACACTCAGGTGCGCGAGATCGCTGAAGGTCTCAGATACCTCCACGAGCAGAAGCCGCCAATCATCCATGGAGACCTCAAGACGGTGAGTCAAGGGCTCCATTAAGAAACCAATTGCCAAAGACTAACAACGCATGCCAGACCAATGTTTTCGTAAATGGTGACTATGCAGCTAAGATCAGCGACTTTGGAGGCTCCAGACGTGCCGATCTCCAGACGGGCTTCACCACCGCTGGCTTGGTCCTCACCACTATTCGGTATAGCGCACCTGAAATACTTCGAGATGGCCAACAACCCAGCGTGTCCTCAGATGTGTTTTCATTCGCCTGTGTTGCTCTCGGTAAGCGGGGATACTCGTCGCTAATCAACGTTCGCTTATCTGAACACTTCCAGAAACGATGACGGATAAATGCCCTTTCTGGAAGATTCCGAACGTTGTCGCAGTAATCACTCAGGTTGTGTTTCAGAAGCAACTGCCTTCAAAAGAAGATCACCCGGGTGTGGAAGAACCCATTTGGGAGCTACTGCGAAGATGCTGGAGCTATGACCCGCCGGATCGTCCAAAGATGGTCGACGTCTGTCAAACGGTACATTTATCCCTGCAATCCATCTGAACTCCCCATTCTAACGACTTCTGGGTAGCTTTCCAGGAATGGATACGGATCTTCCACTGGCTTCTATCCGTCCACACGTCCAGGGCCTTCCCATGGACGTCGGGAACGTGGGGCAGCAACCGCGGGCTTTTAGCTCGTCTTTCCAGGGAGGCATGCCCCACTGCTTGCACCTGAACTCTTTTCCGCTTTGGGCCTCCAAGCGGTCTCATCTGCTTTCGTTTGGCTCTCCCCTTTCCACCACTGAGGCCCTCTCTTTTCTTCAGCCCCCCCCCCAAGATTCCTATGACGATGGTTGGTTCTTTGTCAGTTATGCTTTCCCACATATGTCGATTTGCTTTCTGTTCTTTAATTACCCTCAATTAGATCCGTTATGCGAGACTATAATGCAATAATATTGGCTCTCGGTCGGAGTTTCCCTTATCATGTTTAGTGAGCTTCGGGTATGTCTTTTTCCCTCGCCATCGCCGACACTCCAGATCAGGTTTCAGTGGCCGTAAGCCTCGTTTAGCTTGTCCGATATAAATGACTTTCCGTGTGTCTGGAATACAAGCCTTGAGATCATGGTCTCCGAATAGTGACAGTCAATACCTGGTGCGTACCGCTCGGCAGCTCGGTATCTCAATCACCTCTACTGCTCGACCTCGACACCCGCAGGCCGCCCTCACAAATCGACTACAAAACGCCCCCACAAAAGAAAAGAGCCGGAAGAGTGTTGGCTTGAGCTTGGCACAAGGTATCATCTCGAACAACACTTCCACAATTCCATCTTGTTTAGGGCGCGATGAGAGAGTCACCCCGCCTTCCGAATGTCATTTCAAACTTCGAACGAGGTATTTTTATGACAGGTTTCTTCACCGGAAATTGGTTTATAGTCTTAGGCGGTATACCGAAGACTTGAGGGTCAGAAATCCTTACGCTTGCTTTTCACTCCTACTTTTCCGGGTCCAAGCCATTCTCTCAGCGTACAGTAACTACTTGATGACTCAGTGTATCTGATGGGCTTGATTTGGATATCAACTGGTATATTACATGTGTCCATCAGTAATCTATGCAGAAATGGCGATATTCCGTAGCCGGATTGCTCTTCTGCTGGGGACTTCGCTGCCCCAACGGAGGAGTCCGACTCCACTAAACGGCAGAAGCCGGATACCCTCATAAGCGCTATCAGTCTTATGTCGTCAAAGACTGAACCGGCTCCGGAAATAATATTGCTCAAAACGGGAAACAGGAGAATGGAGGCGCTTGGGGATGCACATGGGTGCGGCGGGCTTGGTAGAGCCCTTCCGCAAGTCGGTCTCTGCCCCACTATGACCAAGCTAAAGTGAAGTAAGGTTGCTGTGATTTCTCAAGAGCTCTGGGAGCATTGCAGCTGGAATCCTCCTGCTGATGTTTTCTTACAGTGTGTATATCTACGCGTTAGCTTTATGGTTAACAGTTTACTCTTACTCAAGAACCCAGGGATCGTGCCCGATGAGGCTAATCCTACTAGGTAACTTATTGATCAACTCACTTCTTGGGAGGGCTCCCATTGACTTGAAGGTGGTCCAATCCATCGTCAAACTCATCGTCATCACCGTTGCAGCCAGAGTTGCGGCCATATTGCTGTTCACGATGGTGGTAGCGCCGCGATCGTTTGTAAGGATCCTGACACTGACGACTCTCTGCAAATTTCAGAATTAAGACGTTTCCAAGATAGAAACAGCTGGATTTAGTATTTAATTATAATCAACCAAATTTGCTATAAATTTGGATATGATTACTCTTGCAGTCCTCCATTTGCCATCACTTGCGTCGTCGGCGGCGACGGGCTTGACGGTGGAGTCAACGAGATCGGCTTTTCTGTTCGCCGCATTTCGCCAGGAAGCCTCCCGAGGGGTGGGTTAGTCAGTAAGTCCCTCAGTAGAAGTAGCTCATCGGGCAAGGTCCCTGAGCTTCTGGAGTTAGAGTAAACTGCCATCCGTAAAATTCACGCGCAGAAATACATACATCCATTTTTCGTGAAGGAGACTGTCATACAGTCTCCTTCACGGAAAAATGAATCATATTTCTACGAGTTAGTTTTATGGATAACAGTTTACTTTTACTCCAGAGGCCCAGAGACCATGCCCGACGAGGCTAAACCGACTGGGCAGCTTACTGACCAACTCACTTCTAGGGTTCCCAGCGAAATAGAGTGAACGGAAGGGTGGTCTCATCCACCGTCGAACCCCGATATCGTCGTCACCGTTGCGGCCAGATTGCAGTTCACAATGGTGCCGACCGCCGCGGATCTTTCGCAAGGCTTCCGGCACAGAGACTTTTGTTAACAAATTCAGACGTTTCCAACAAAGAAATCACAGAATTTATTATCTAATTATAATTGATCTAGATAGGATTCCTCTTCCAGTCCTCCGTTCGCCATCGCTGGCGTGGTCGAGGGCGACGGGCTTGACGGGTGAAGTCAATGAGGTCGAATCTCCTATTCGTCGTATTTCGCTAGGAAACCTCCCGAGGGATGAGTTATTCAGTAAGTGCCTAGTAGGAGTAACCTCATCGGGCACGGCCTCTGGGTCTCTGGAGTAACAATAGACTGTTCTCCGTAGAAAAAACGGTCAGAAATAGGATTTTTTTCCCGTGAAGGAGACTGTCATATAACAGCGGATCCTTTACCTTGGGTTTATCTTGTATAAGCTAAGTGTTATGTCACTGGAAGCAAGAAACCTTGTTAAGACCCAGGTGAGAGTCGGGGATTGGCGCGTATGAACTGATTTGGATGAAGGGGCAGGAGACGGAAGTGAGGTAAAGGAGAGCAGGAGTGCCACGGGAGATAGAGCCAGTCATAAAGACAAGACAAGCCAGGTGCCTTGCTGGAGGGGAAGGTAGAAGGGTGAGGGAATCCGCCATCAACTGTAAGTAGGAAGGTTAGAGGGAGAATAAAAGGGGATAACCCCGACCTTTGGACCAACGCGATGTTTTCAGATTAGGTGTAGACAAGAAACAAAAGAAACATCAAAGACGTCAGACAATCGAATGTCTGCCGACGTGTCATGGAAGTCGGCCAGGAAAGACCAAAGCGCGGGTGGTACAAGAAAGACTGAGTGGAAAAGAATATGTCAAAGGCAGGCGTATATGAAACCCAACGAAGCGAGCTGGGAGCATTTTGGCGATAGAAGTAGCTCCTTGTGGAGGAACAGGAATAAGGGCGATGGATATGCTGGTGCAGTAGCCCGGGAAGCCAGAAGCAAACGGGTCAAAAAGAGGCCTCCACCTGCCTAATAGGGCATGTGCAGTGGGTTTTTGCGGGGATTGTGGCGAAATTCCCCGTGAGAAGTCGTCGGAAATTGACCAAAGGAACAACATCAGTGGCAAGTATAAGCATGAGCGACACAGAAGAATGGTGAACAGAGCCGGAAGAAAGCCTAGGCAAGAAGAACGATGAGAAGGTATGGGGTAAAAAAAAAGAGATCAGAGGAGGGGACTCGAGGGGCGTCAGAATCGGAACGGAGAGTGGGAGTCCAAGGCGAGGCTGATGGGTGCTGAAAGACACGCCAATTCCTGCTGGTAAGACCCGTGACCCTCCCTTGACGGCTTCTGATACTACGTGATTTCATCGATTATGGTCTTGTCTGGACGTAATTGAGCGAGTCGAGCGAAGGAGAGGTACATGGCAGGCAGTCTATGCACGTTGGCTGGTGCGGTGTAACACATCTTGAGGTTGACCGGATGGCATTCGCTTGCGGCTCACCGGGCTATCTCTGAGTGGTTATGGAGGTGGAACTTGGACTTGACCCTGTCCCTGCACCTTAGTACGCTCCGCGTTATCCCTCGACTACTACATCCTATGGGGGGTTGCTCCTCTAAGCTGAACGACGACACGACCAGGGACAGTGAGCCCACTCAAGGGGAAGCGGCAACCAACGCTGCCAGTCCAGAAACCAAAATTTCCACGGCAAGGTCAGACCAGGGTCACCGGATGGCTTGCTGAGTCCTGACATCAGCGTCTCCGTAGTGAGGTACAGGTTTCGCTCCCCACTGGAACAAATATTACGCAGTTCGAGCCCTCTGGGCGAGCACCGGGATTGACGGAACCTATGCGCATCCAACCTCTGGCCGGTGAGTGCAACCCAACAAAAGGCTGCTCCTCGGCTGAAGATTATCCAAAGCTCGGCGTCCAACACGTCGTTCAACCGATGAGCCTGGGCCCCAGACCTATGTTGACGGTTACAAGTGCGTCCCCTCCACGGTAGTGATGGGTAGCCGGTGGCATGACGGGCTTCCTCCTGCAAATAGCCCACCCGAGATACCAGGCCAAGCACCGTCCCCGCCTCGTCCGTCCGCGCGATCTCGACGAGGGAGTGTCTCTGCTAAACGTGACGAAGTCCTCGAATCTCAGGGTCACTCCTCGGGTGTCAAGCAATCTACGACAAGCGGTGGCCTCCCAACATCGACCGATGCAGACATAAACTTCCCCCTTAAAATCGATGAACTGCAGAACTTGTCGTCTGCAAGTGGGAGTCGCTTAGAGAGACTCGACGCTTTAAATTGCACTGGTCAACTCGAGGAGAAATCCAGACCGAAGTTTACAGGGCTTTTCAGCGATGTCTCGCAGGCAAAGCTCAGAGATCGCGTGGTAGGTCCCTTGCCAGCTCGATGATGAGCTGCATCTGACTTGATAACCTCGTCAGGTTGCCGTCAAGGCATTGCGGGTCGCGAACATTGAAGGCGGGGAGAGTCGAATATGGAAGCGACTTGCAAGAGAAATTTCCGTATGGGCCGCACTTGATCATCCGAACGTCCTTGAGCTTCTTGGATTTACCATCGAGGAAGGGAAACCATGTTTGATCAGTCCTTGGTGCGAGAACGGAACATTGCAAGAGTATCTGCAGAAATTTCACAAGGCTAACCGTCGACAGCTGGTGAGCAGAATATGGGGGTTAAATTGTTGCGGCGCACTTCTTAATCCGACTCTCAGGTGCGACAGATCGCTGAAGGTCTCAGTTATCTACACGGGCAGACAGAGCCAATCATCCATGGAGACCTCAAGATAGTGAGTCAAGGGTTCCATTTAGGAAACCAAGCGCCACAAACTGATGATGTGTGCCAGACAAATGTTTTCGTGACTGCCGGCCATGTAGCCAAGATAAGCGAATTTGGAGGCTCCAGACGTGTCGAGCAGCTCAGGACGGGCTTTACCACCGATAACTTAGTCCTAGCCACTATTCGCTATAGTGCACCTGAAATACTCCGAGATGGCCAAGATCCCACCCCGCCCTCGGACGTGTTTTCATTTGCCTGTGTTGCTCTTGGTATGCGTAGATACTCGTCGCAACTCGGTGGTCGCTTATCTGAACACCTTCAGAAACAATGACGGATAAATGCCCTTTCTGGAAGGCTCCGAAGGTTGTCGAAATAATCACTCACGTTGTGTTCAAGAAGCAAACACCGTCACCAGAAGACCACCCGGGTATGGAAGACGCCATCTGGAACCTACTCCGAAAATGCTGGAAATATGAGCCGACGGAGCGTCCACACATGGTCGATGTCTGTAAAATGGTACATTTTCCCTCTGCAACCCATATGAACCACCCATTCTAACGCGCTTTGGGTAGCTTTCTGCCGCGGGCTGCGGGCCTCCCACTGGCCCCTGTCCACCCACACCGCCGGTGCCTCCCAATTCGTCCACACGTTCCGACCGGCCCCGTCGTGGGACAACAACCGTCTGAAGGCGTATTATATTACTCGATAGCTCTTTCAGCACACATGATATTCACATGCGAAAATAGCGCAGCATGGTGGGAGCGTTTAGCTTGGTTTTCTAGGGAGACATGCATGTAGGAGAGACGGGTACCGATGAGGCCGACTAAGTCGTCGATATCTCGCGGCTCAGCTGCCCGGGAAGATTTACTTTCCGTCCCATAGGAGGGATCACTCTAAGTGTAGCTATAGGAACTGTAACGATATATTCGAAATTGGGTTGTTAGCCACCAGGCTCCCTCGGTCAGGCATGATTTCTACAGAGTAATAGCATCCCTAACCTCTGAGCTACTCAGTAAACTTCGCACAAGACCGATCGAGCAGCTTGATTCCACCATTGGTCATCGCACCAACCGTGGGGACGTCGATACAAACCGGGACCCTCGAAAAGATGCACTCCAGAGCAACCCAGTTGCAACAGCTCGCAACTGTCATCAATCATACTCCCACCAGAAACAAACCTACCTGATACTCGACGCTCGTAGCCCCACCGACTGCTAGACATGCGACAAGATATCGAACCGCGTCAGGCCAAATGGCCAGTTTAAACGTCGCGAACGTGACGAGCCTCCCGCTGCGACAATCAAGTCCTTTTGCCTGGCTTAGAATCACCGAGAGGCAACTGACGTTTCGTGAGTAATTCTCAATGTACATAAACCGTTTCTTCCGGAAATTGCTTCACGGCCGCTAGAGGCCGTGCCCTTCAGCCCTGTCTCTTCCCCCACCCCTCGGAAGCGCGGAACTCGGGTTTACCCGGTTACAAAATTCAACTTGGATATCAGAAAAGCCAGCTCTGGGTATAATTGGAGCGGTTACCGCTTCAGTATAAGGCGTTCGGACCTGGGGCTCAATTGGTCTCTCAATCTTCGCAGAAATTCTTCGAGTGTTATGCTCCCCGAGTTTTAAGGTGCAAGCATCAATCATGAATGACTTAGAGAGTGCAGGAAATCATGAAGAAGTGTATCGCAATACATACCAAAGCACTTAGAAACCGCCGACTTCTCTCTGCGCGAGAAACAAGGCTCAAGCGTTTTGTTGTCATTGGGGGCGGTATGAACCGATTTGGACGAAGGGGTAGGAGACGGAAGTCTCGTAAAGAAGCATAGGAGTGCCACCGGAGATAAAGCTGGTCATAGAAACAAACTAAGCTAGGTGCGCTGGAGGTAGTCTCCCGTGGGCAGACTAAAGACAACTTCGAGGGGGGGTAGAGGTTCGTTGTCCGCTGGAGGGGAAGGCATGTGGGTGAGGAAAACGGAGACCGCAAGGAGGAAGCCCGAGAGACGCCACTGAAGGCGATAACGCCGACCTTTGGGCCAACGCGATGTTTCTCAAAAAAAAAATATGCAAGAAACAAAAAGAACGTCAGAGGCGTCGGAGAATCTAATGTCTGCCGACGACTTATGGAAGTCGGCCAGCGAAGACCGAAAGGTTGATGGGGAGACTGAGCGGAAAAGAACCACCCTTTGGTCAAAGGCGGGCGTATACGAAGAACCAATCAAGCGGACTACGAACATGTTGACGATAGCATTAGCCCCTGGTAGAAGAACAGGAATGAAGGGCGAAGGATACTATGCTACCGGAGAAGACCGAGAAGCCAGAAGCAAACAGGTCAAAAAGGGAGAGTGCATCGCCAGTCATCATGCGCAACAGAGCAGGAAAAGGAAGTGAGAGACGGGAGGGTAGGACAGGGAGACGTAGAGAGAGCGAGAGCCCCGGCGCAGCGGAAGGAATGGGAAGGCCAACACGCTCAAACAAATGAAGAGCAAGAAACATCAGTGGCACGTACGAGAAAACAAACAACACGAGCGACGGAGAAAAACGGTGAACAGAGCCGGAAGGAGGTCTATGCAATAATAGCAATGCGAGGGGATAGGACCGCCCTGAGACCTCCGGAGCGTCGCCGATGGCGAGGAAAATGGATGTGCACCCAAAGCTCCCCAAAGCTCAACCGCTGCCCGAGGCCCACTTTTATCACCTCGCATCGATGGTCCCAATGCAGAGGAAACAAAAAAAAAAACAAAGCGAAGTGAGAACCATGGGAAAGCACAACATAATGACAATAAACCACCAATGGCCGTATCCATGAATGGGGGGGCGGGGTGACGGAGAAAGGAGAGAGAGCCCTGGTCGTGGAAGCAGATACATTTGAGCACGAATGAGGATACATGAGAGCCCTCACGCTGTGCTTTCCCTCCTCGCTCCAACGAGACCGCTTGAAGGCGCAAAGCGGAGAAGAGCTCAGGGGCCTACGACGAGCGGATCGTCGCGGTTGGATTTTGCTCTTGCGTTTCGCGTTTCACGCAAGCCCCTTTCTCGATCCCGTCACATCAACTAAAGTACACCCAGACACGTGTAGACACTGTAAATAGGCAATAATGCACTATAGTTAGATACGAAATGGCGTGAACGTCGAAAACAGGGGAGGAAAATCCAGAAATCCCGTCTAAAAATGTCTGATCGTGACAGTCTCGCGGGCTCGCTCTGCTTCCCGTCTCCTAAGTGACGCGTTGGGGTGACCTTCAGAGATCACACACATGTCACACAGATGGTGACACTTTCAGGGCAAGGTAAATGTCTGATTGAAGGGTCGCTATGGTTCGTCGACGATGGAGGTGCCAGCAGCCCCTCGGCATAGCTAAATATTAATGGACCATTTTGTACAAAAGTCCACCCTGGTTTTCGATGTTTCGCGCCATTTGGTATCTAACTAGAATGCTGTTTTCGCCTATCTAGAGTGTCTACACGTGTCTGGGTGTACTGCACACCTTTCGTGATGTAATGTGACAGGATCGAGAATTCGAAAGGGGCTTGCGTGAAACGCGAAACGCGACAGCGAAATCCCATCCGTCAACCGTACTGTAGGAGAGAGCAAAAATGACGCATGTAGCCTCCAGGGACGCGGGCCGGGCGAGCCTGCCCAATAGAAAAGGGGGGAGGTGAGCAAAGCGTGCTCCGAACAATCGAAGCAAGCGTGATCGGGCGCGCGATCGAAGCGACCAACCGACCCATGCGGCGCGGTCAGACATCACCAGCGCCTTCTGAAGTGAATACTTTAAAGTCGAAAAAAAGGTGAGATCAAGAGGGTGGGGCTGGGAGTGACGCCAGAATCGGAACAGGCAGAGGAACTTAAGTCCAAGGCGAGGCTGAACCGAGAAAGCTGTTGGGGGCTTAGACACGCTAATTCCTGCTGGTAAAACCCACTACCCTATCATGACGGGTTCTGGGAATACGTGATTATATATATATATGTGTGTGTGGTTTGCTCTTAAGGCAGCTTAAACGGTGTCAGCGAGTCGGGCGAAAGAGAGGGACATGGCTGGCAACCATGCACGTCGGCTCGTGAACCCCAAATCGGTGGGATGTTACGTATTGTCCAGGTTGAGGGCCAGGTGTTTGCTTGCGGCGCACCGGGCAATCACCGAATATTTATGGCGATATCACACAGAAGGAAGTTGGACTTGACCTTGTCCCTGCACCGTCGGACGCTCTGCCTCATCCATCGACTCCAACATTCTATGGGGTGCTGCTCCTCTAAGCCGGACGACGACGCCGCCGGGGCCACTGAACCGAAACCGGCAACCGATGCTCCCAGTCCAGAAACCAACGCTACCAGTCCAGAAACCAATGCTACCAGTCCAGAAATCAATATTACCACGGCAAGGTCGGACGAGCACGGTCCCAAGATGGCTCAGCCGGGGTCAAAATTCAGTGTCATGGGTAGTGATGTACAAGTTCCGCTGCCCACTGGGCCAGATAGGGGGCAGTTCGAGTCCTCTGGGCGAGCAACAAAATGGGAGGAAACTATGCCCATCGGCCCAGTTGCCGCCGGTGAGTGCAACTCAACAGAAGGGCGCCCCTCCGCTGAAGATTATCCAAAGCACCGCGTTCAATACGTCATTCAACCCATAAGGATAGGCCCCATAATGTTGTTGGCGGTTTCAAGTGCGTCTCCTCCACAGCAGTTGGTAACCGGTGACGTGACGAGCTTCCTACTGCAAACAGCCCACCCGAGATACCAGACCAGGCACCGCTCGCCTCTGCCAAACCTGATGAAGGCCCCGAATCCCAGAATCCCCCATCGGGGCTCAGGCAATACACGCCAGACGGTAGCCTCCCAACATCGACCGACCCAGCGATACCGGTTGTCCACCATCCTTCCAATCACTCAACCCTCCAGATTCAGCCTCGCCTTGAAATCGAGAGACTATGGCATCGCCTGTCGTCGGCGACTGGGAAGCCCTTGATAAGCCTCGACACTTTAGATCGTAGCGGTCAACTCACGGAGAAAACCGAGCCGAAGTCTAGCGGCAGTTTCAGCGATATCTCACGGGCAAAGCTCGGAGATCGCGTGGTAGGTCCCTTGTCAGCTTGACGATAAGCTGCATCTGACCTGATAATCTCGTCAGGTTGCCGTTAAGGCATTGCGAGTCACGTCCACCGAAGCCGAAGCCGACGGGAGTCGAATATGGAAGCGGCTTGCAAGAGAGATTTACATATGGACCGCACTTGATCATCCAAACATCCTTGAATTTCTTGGATTTACATTTGAGGATGGAAAACCATGTTTGATCAGCCCTTGGTGCGAGAACGGGACATTGCAAGAGTACCTGCAGAAATTTCCCGGTGCTAATCGTCAACGGCTGGTGAGTGGCATATGCGAGTTATATGGTTACCACGGACTTCCAATTCAACCCTCAGGTGCGCGAGATCGCTGAAGGTCTCAGGTATCTCCACAAGCAGACGCCGGAAATCATTCATGGAGACCTCAGGACGGTGAGTCGGGTTCCTTCTACGAAACCAACATCAAAGACTGACGATGTATGCCAGGCAAATGTGTTCGTGACTGGCGACCATGTAGCTAAATTAAGCGACTTTGGAACCTCCACGCGTCTCGAGTACCACAAGACGGGCCTCACCACCTCTGGCACAGCCCTCACCACTATTCGGTATACCGCACCTGAAATCCTCCGAGATGGCCAAAAATCCACCCTGTCGTCGGATGTGTTTTCATTTGCCTGTGTTGCTCTTGGTGAGGGTAGATACTAGATACCCATCGCAACTCGATGATCGCTTATCTGAACACTTCCAGAGACGATGACGAATAAATGCCCTTTCTGGACGAACCCGCAGGTTGTCGACGTAATCGCCCAGGTTGTGTTTCAGAAGCAAACACCTTCACCAGACGATCACCCGGGGATGGAAGACGCCATTTGGGAGCTACTCCGAAGATGCTGGAACTATGAGCCGTTGGGCCGTCCACACATGAGCGAAGTCTGTCAAACGGTATATTTCCCTCTGCGGTCTATCTGAAGTACCCGTTCTAACAACTCCCGGGTAGCTTGCCGAGGCCGGATACGGGCCTTCACCGGCTTTCATCCCCACACGGGGATCAACCCTCTGAAACCGTATGATATTTCCGCATGGCTTCCTTGGCACACATGAGATCCTTTGCGATAATAGCGCACCATGCTGGGAGCGTTTCGCTCATTTTTCTAGGGAGGTATGGAGGAAGGGACGAGTATGGATGAGGCCGAGTGAGTGCCAAAGTCGTCTCGCGGCTCAGCTACCCGGGAAGATTTGCTCTGTCCCATAGGTGGAATAACTCTAATTGTAGCTATCGGGACTGTAACGATATATTCGGACGTGGGTTTTTAGCCACCACGCACCGTTGGTCTAACAGGATTTCTACCATCCCTTACGTCGAAGCTACTCAGTAACTTCGCCGAATACTAGTTTCGATCGAGCCATCCGGCCTCTGGCTACGTCCATCTGAAACACCACCGCCACTTCTGAACCTCCCCCCCCCCCCCCGGAGAGTTTTACCCCAGGCTTCTATCCCGCCTGCACACCTATAGGCCAGACACATGCAACGGAGCCGAATTATTGCTGGTTCAATCTGCGACACCTGTTCTTAGCTTCTTATCTACGACGGAACCCTGTCTCCCTGATCCTCAAGCTGGCGAGGAATCGCGTAGTTGGGGTCTCATTCTCGTACAAAAAAGGTCGAGTCTGGTCTTTCTCCCTTCAACACATGTACTCTTATAACTAAATGCATTCCATTATGATTATTCGCTTCTTGGCCAGAGGGTCGGGGAAATGGCGGCTGCGCGGCGCTGCTACCGAGCCTTTGGCTGGCTCAATTCCATCATTAGCCATCACACCAACCGTGGGACGTCGATACGAAACGAGTGTCGGCGATCAGTGCACACCAAGCGTGACAACCGCGGCCCGAGGGCCCGTTTTAGTGCATCGCATCGATGGGACCGATGCAGGGGGAGCAAAGAAAAATGATTGAAGCGGGAAATCACAACATAATGCACGGAAATGACAATAAACCACCGATCGCCACGGGGATGGGACGCTAGTGGGCGACTGAATTCAAAAGGAGAGAGCCCTGGTGTTGGAAGCGGGAAAGCCAAACGAAGGCAGATACATGAGAGCACGAATCAGTATACATGAGAACCCTCAAGCTATGCTTGCCTTCCCTGGTCTAACCAGACCACTTGGAGGTGCAATGCGGAAAAGAGAGCTTCTAGTGGCGAGCTCGGACAAACGCGCCCAATGGAAGGCGCAAGCTGGCTCGGGCGATTGGGGCGGCCAACGGCAGCTGGGAGGCGCGGCCAACATCGCCAGCGGGGTGATGTTCAGTCTTGGTGGCCTTCTGAGCTGGTTACATCAAAGTCGAAAAAATGAGATATCAAGACGGGAGGGGTCGAGTAGCGCCAGAATCGGAACGGAGCATAGGAAGTCCAAGGTGGGGTTGAACCGAGAAAGATGGGCGCTTAAGGCTGGTCGGACCCATTACCCTAATATATACCATACGTGCATAACGGGTTCTGGTAATTTTATCTATATACATGGACTGTTCTCAGCGCAGCATTGGCGTTTTGAGCGAGTCGGGCGAAGGAGGCTCGGAAACCCAAAACCGATGGGATGTAACATATTGTCCAGGAAGGCGGGGTGGAGGTATCACGCAGAGGAAGGTGGACCTGACCTTGTCCATGCACCGTAGTATACCCCGTGCCCTCCTCTCATCCCTCGACTATTCCGTTGTATGGGGTGTTGCTTCTCTAATCCGAGCGACGAGACCCCAAAGGAAGATGGGGCCACTGAACCGGCAAACAATGCTGCCAGTCCAGAAAACAATATTTCTACAGCAAGGTCGGACGAACACAGTCTCCAGATGGCTTTTGCCGGCGCCTGACAACGTTGTGTCCCGTAGTGATGTACAAGTTTCGCTCCCGACTGGGACAGATGTCAGGCAATTCAAGTCGAGCTCTGGGCGAGGAACAGGATGGGCGGAAACTATGCCAATCCGCCCTCGGGGCGGCCGCAGCATGCGCTTACCTCAGGCGGAATCTGTCTTCTTTCCGCAAGACTCAACCCATGCTTGGAGTGAAACGGGAAGTCTAGGACAAAGAGCAGGACCGCGGAACACCGATCGCAACGGAACCGCCCGTAAGCACCTTCATTATGCTCGCGGTTCTGCTCAGCTGAATATTATCCAAAGCGGGGCGTACAAAATCCTCATTTGATAATTCTCCACATCGTTCAATCCCTAAGGCTAGGTCCCAGACCGATGTTGGCGGTTTCAAGGCGTCTCCTCCACGGTAGTGATTGGTAGCTGGTGAAATGACGAGCTTCCTACCGCAAATAGCGCCGAGACACCAGGCCAGGCACCTGCACATCATCGCCGAAGGAGCGTCTCTGCTACAACCGATGAAACCCTCGAATCCCAGCGTCAGATCAAGCACTCCGCCCCAGGCGGTAGGCTTCCGGCATCGACCGACCCAGACACAAAATTCTCTCATCCTTCCCATGACTCAACCCTCCAGATTCAGCTTCGCCTTTGGATGAATGAACTACGGGATGGCTTGTTGTCGGCGAGTGGGAACCGTTCGGAAAGACTCAAGGCTTTAGATCGCACGGGTCAACTCATGGAGAGAACCAAGCCCACGTTTACAGGGCCTCTCAGCGATGTCTCACAGGCAAAGCTCGAAGATCGTGTGGTAGGTCCCTTTCCAGCCTGATGATGAGCTGCATCTGATCTGATAACCTCGTCAGGTTGCCGTCAAGGCATTGCGAGTCGGGAACATCGAGGGCAGTAAAAGTCGAACATGGAAGCGGCTTGCAAGAGAAATCTACGTATGGGCCGCGCTTGATCATCCAAACGTCCTCGAGCTTCTTGGATTTGCCATTGAGGATGAAAAACCATGTTTGATTAGCCCTTGGTGCAGCAACGGAACATTGCCAGAGTACCTGCAGAAATTCCCCAATGCTGACCGTCGACGGTTGGTGAGTGGAATATGGGGAGCTATGTTGCTACGACGCACTTATAAATTCAACCCTCAGGTGCGCGAGATCGCTGAAGGCCTCAAATATCTCCACCTGCAAACACCGCTAATCATCCATGGAGACCTCAAGACGGTGAGTCAAGTTCCATTAAATAAACCAACCCCCAAAGACTGATGATGTATGCCAGACCAATGTTCTCGTAAATGGCGACCATGTAGCTCAGATAAGCGACTTTGGAACCTCCAGACGTGTCGAGCTGTTCAAAACCGGCTTCACAACCGATGGCTTACTCCTCGCCACTATCCGGTACACCGCACCTGAAATACTCCGAGATGGGCAAGATCCCAGCTTGTCCTCAGATGTGTTTTCATTTGCCTGTGTTGCTCTTGGTAAGCGTAGATACTCGTCGCAACTAAACGGTCACTTATCAGAACACTTCCAGAGACGATGACGGATAAATGCCCTTTCTGGAAGATTTCGAACGTTGTCCAAGTAATCAATCAAGTTGTGTTTGAGAAGCAAACACCGTCACCAGAAGACCACCCGGGTATGGAAGACGCCGTTTGGGAGCTACTCCGAAGATGCTGGGACAATGAGCCCTCAGATCGTCCTCACATGGTCGATGTCTGCAAAATGGTATATTTTCCCTCTGCAGCCCATTGGAACTACACATTCTCACGACTTCTGCGTAGCTTGCCGGGGTCAGAGACGGGCCTTCAGCTAGCTTCGATCCGCCCGCACGTGCCGGTCCTTCCCGTTCGCCCTCATCTGAGGGCCTTCCGATCCATCCTATCCGCCCACATGTAGGGGATTAACCGTCTGAAGCCGTATGATGATACTGGATGGCTTCTTTACCCCATATACTATCACATGCGATGATAGACGTAGAGAGCTTTTAGCCCGTTGGTCGGTGGGCATGTTTCGGGGGAGGCATGTGGGCAGCGATGGGTACGGATAAGGCCGAGTGAGCGCCGAAAATCATCTCGCGGCTCAGCTGCCCGAGAGGATTTGTTTTCTGTCGCATAGAAGGGATAACTCTAATTGTAGCTCGAGGGACAGTAATGATATCTTCAGAAGTGCGTTTCTAGCCACGGGGCACCGTCGATTAGACATAATTTCTAAGAGTAACACTCTCGCTTGAGCCCGCTCGCATTATAGTCATCGTCTGCCTTTGGCAGACGTATATAAGAACAACTAATCAAGCGAACATTTTGACGAGAGCACTAGCCCCTTGCGGAATGGAAGGTGAGGGCTATGCCAGCGGAGAAGGCCGAGATGCGAGAAGCCAAACAGGGGGATAATGTCATCGAGGGAAAGAACCCGAGGGAACCGATAGAACGGGTCGACCAATGAACTGATCAACGAGCAAGAAACATCTACTTAGCGCGCACGACAAAACAAACAGCACGAGCGACACAGGAAACGGTGAACAGAGTCGGAAGGAATCGAAAAAAGGAGATCAAGAGGGGAGGGCGCCAGAATCGGGACGGAGTCCAAGGGAGTCCACGGCGAGGCTGAACAGAGAAGCTGATAGTGGCTTGAAGACACGCTCATGTCTGCTGGTAAGGCCCACGACCCTACCATGACGGCTTCTGGAGAGGCGGATAGAGCGAGTCGGGAGAAGGAGAGGTACATGGCAGGCAATTTATGCACGTTGGCTCGTTGTTATGGAGGTATCACACAGAGGAAGTTGGACTTGACATTATTCAGACCCCTCTCCCATCCCTCGACTCCAGCATTCGATGGGGTGTTACTTCTCTAAGCAAGTCGACGGCACCCCCGGCGACGAGGGGCCACAGAACGGAAACCGGCAACCAATGCCGCCAGTCCAGAAACCAATGTTTCCGCGGCAAGGCCAGTTCACCTCAGGCTGCCTCCCTTCCGCAAGACTCACCTCGCCATTAGAGTGAAAATGGAGGTCTAGGAAAAATAGCAGGACCGCGTAACACTGATCGAGATGGAACTGCCTGTGCGTACCATCATCATACTCGGCGTTATTGGCTGAAGCTGAAGCTGAAGATTACCAAAGCTCCTGTAAATAGCCCCCCTGAGACACTAGGCCAAGCACACTTGCCGCCTCCTCCCTCCACACGGTCTCGCCAAAAGAGCGTCTCTGATGAAGCCCTCGAATCCCAGCAATCCGCGCCAGGGGGTGGCCTCCCGGTATCAACCAACCCAGACATAACATCCCCCACTCGTTCCAATGAATCAACCCTCCAGATTCGGCCTCGCCTTGGGATCAATGAGCTACGAGTTGGCTTATCGTCGGCGAGTGGGAGGCGCTCGCAAAGACTCAAAGCTTTAGATTATACCGGTCGACTCAAGGAGAGAACCGAACCGAACTCTACAGGTAGTTTCAGCGATGTCTCACAAGCAAAGCTCGGAGATCGTGTGTTAGATCCCTTGCCAGCTTGATGATGAGCTGCATCTGACCTGATAATCTCGTCAGGTTGCCGCCAAGGCCTTGCGAGTCGGGAACCTCGAAGACGGCGAGAGTCGAATATGTAAGCGGCTTGCAAGAGAAGTTTACGTATGGGCCGCACTTGAGCATCCGAATGTCCTTGAGCTTCTCGGATTTGCTATTGAGGATGAAAGACCATGTTTGATCAACCCTTGGTGCGCCAACGGGACGATGCAAGACTACCTGCAGAAATTCTAACCGTCGCCGGCTGGTGAGTGGAATATGGGACTTGTATTGTTACGGCGCACTTCAATATTGAACACTCAGGTGCGCGAGATCGCTGCATCAGGAAAAGGGTATTTCCTACAGTAGTTTACATAGCCCAATGTAGACATTTGTAGGGTCTTGAAGTTGTGTATTAATTTAGGTAAGGGCTCATATATATAGTCTACAGTAGTCAAGTGTAGGCATGGTGTAGGCAAATGTAGGCAAGTGCAGGGGTGTACCGTGTAGCCGTGTAGAAATTGCCTACACCAGCCTACAGGTTCCTACACGGGGCTACAAGGGACTACATCACTATATATACTACTGTAGAAACCCATTACTATGTAGGTAAGGGTGATTTCCTGATGTGAAGGTTTCAGGTACCTCTACGTGCAGACGCCGCCGATCATCCATGGAGACCTCAAGACGGTGAGTCAAGGGTTTCAACTTCCATTTAAGAAACCAATGGCCACGGACTGATGATGTATGCCAGAGCAATGTTTTAGTAACTAGCGATCATGTAGCTAAGATACGCGACTTTGGAGGCTCCAGACGTGTCGAGGAGCTCAGGACGGGCTTCACTACCGCTGGCGTTGCCCTCACCACTACTCGGTATACTGCACCTGAAATACTTCGAGATGGCCAACATGCTACTCTGTACTCGGATGTGTTTTCGTTTGCCTGTGTTGCTCTTGGTAAGCGTAGATACTCGTTGCAACTCAATGGTCGCTTATCGGAACACTTGCAGAGACCATGACGGATAAATGCCCTTTCTGGCAGATCCCGACAGACCCGGATGTAATTGCTCAGGTTGTGTTTCAAAAGAAAACACCTTCATCAGAAGACCACCCGGATATGGAAGATGCCATCTGGGAGCTATTCCGAGGATGCTGGGACTATGAGCCGTTAGATCGTCCAAAGATGATCAATGTCTGTAAAACGGTAAATTTATCGCTGCAAACACATCTGAAATACCTGTTTCTAATCACTTCTGGGTAGATTGCTGGGGCTGGCCTGGATTCGGACCTAAACGCACCATCCGACTACAATTGAGGGAGCAACATAGCCTGGAATCATATAATATTACCGGATGGCTTCTTCGGCATATGATACAGCATGCGATAGTAATAACACACCATTGGGGGAGCATTTAACCTGTTTAGGGGTGGACATGGTTTGAAGGAGCCATGCGGGAAGAGACAGGTCTTAATAGACCTTCTGGTGCGGCTCAAAACGGTGCTTCGGTCAGGCCTCGGAACCAACTCCTGATTGAACTCCGTCTATAACCTCTACTCGTAGCCCCGGAACACCTTTCTTGATGGCCTCTTCCATTCTTGTGGTATATTCCAGCGCCCCGAGACAAATACTTCAGCACCCTCCTCTTCGACTAATCTTGTTGCTGCCTCTACGATATCCCGTGAAAACGCCATCGGGCTGCGCTTTGAGCAATTCGAGAGCACTGAAAACAATAAAAGCTACCCCAGAGAAAAGACTGCTCCGCCAAGAGGCGGGGTTTGTGGGCGGAGCCTCGGGTCTGAAGAACGACGCGACACCTTTCATCAAGAGCGTCTCACAAGCTTGGCCTGCTTCGACGGTACCGAGCTTGGATTCTAGAAGCAAAGCGTGGGCCATACTGGCCTCAAAGATGTCGATTATTGGTTTTCTAGGAAGGTGCTTGCGAAGGGATTTGACAAGGGGTCGATGTTGAGACTCGTTTTCAATGACGGAAAGCCGAAGTTCCAAGAGACGTGTTTGCTCGATTGGGCTGTTTCATAAGGATCAGGTGGGGAGGACCTACGACCGGCGACGCCCGAGCTAACCAGAACGAAAACACGAATTCGGAGTAAATGAAGTGATGGAATTCATATAGACGAGCAACAAGCTAAGTCGATGTGGTTTTCTAAGGGTCAAGTGGGCGGGAAGGGCACGTGGTGAATGGGAGGGGTGTGAGAGGAATCCACTGAGAGCTTCGTCAGGCTATGTAAATCGACCCGACGTCCATCAATGATCTGCTTGTCTGCTCCCCAAAGACGCCAAGTGGGTTCCAAGAACGATAGCCTAGCCTGAGAGCTATCCTTGATTGAACGACCCAGCTGGGAGAGCTTTCCAGCTCAAAGGGTTCAGACACCCGAATACTAGAACCTGCGAATACCCGATTCTTTCAGGTCACTGAAATATGTCGGGCATTGGAAGAAGGGTGTTTCGCATGAAAACAGAGAGAGTCCTGTGCTCCCAGACTTTAGAGGTGCAAGCATCGATCATTGATGGCTCAGAGAGCATCAGGAAATCACCCTTACCTCCATAGTAATGGGTTCTTACAGTAGTCTATATAGTGATGTAGTCCCTTGTAGTCCTGTGTAGGCACCTGTAGGCTGGTGTAGGCAATTTCTACACGGCTACCCCTGCCTACATTTGCCTACACCATGCCTACACTTGACTACTGGAGACTATATATATGAGCCCTTACCTACATTACTACACAGCTTCAAGACCCTACAATGCCTACATTGGGCTATGTAGACTACTGTAGGAAATACCCTTTTCCTGATGAGTGCCGGAAGTCATGAAGAGGTATACCACAGTACATACCGAGGCATTTAGAAATCGCCGACTTCTCTTTGTGTGAGAAATAGGGTACAAGGGCCTTAATGTTACTTACCGGAGGTGGTATGAAGCGAAGTACGAGATGGAAGACCGTGAAGCAGGGGACCGGAGATAGACCGGTCATAGAAACAGAGCAAACCGAGGGCACGTGCCTTGCTGGATGGAAGTAGAGGAGGGCGAGAGCCTCGACAGAGCGGAAGGAACCGACGGAACGGGATATCAACAAGCTCGAAGCAAAGGAATCGACAACGAGCAAGAAACATCACCGGCACGCACGAGGAAACAGCACGAGCGACACAGAAAACTGTGAACAGACCCGGAAGGAGGTCTAAGCGGGAAGAACGATAAGAGGGAATAGGATCGGAAAGAATTCTAAAAAGATGATATGGGGGAGGAGTCGAGGGGCACCTGAATGGAGGGCAATTAACCGCCAAGGCGAAGCTGAACCGAGAAAGCTGATGGGCGCTTAAAGCCACGCTAATTCCGCGAGCCGAGCGTCTACGTAAAGAGGGACATTGCTGCGCAGGCAGTCTAAGTATGCGTGAACTAGAAACCGGTGGGATCTGACGACCGGGTGACGTACGAGTTCGTTCGCAGCTCACCGAGCAATGTCCGAGTGGTTATGGAAGTAGGAAGTTGGACCGGACCTCGTCCATGGACTAGAGTACGCTCCTCTCATCCCTCGACCACTACGTTCTATGGGGTGTTGGTTCTCCAAGCAAATCGAGGACATCACCGGGGACGTTGAGCTAACTGAACCGAAAACGGCAACCAATGCCGCCAGTCCAGAAACCAACATTTCCGCGGCAAGGTCAGACCACAGTCTCCGGATCGCTTTGCACGGGCCTGACATCGGTGTCTTCGGTAGGGATGTACAGGTCTCGCTCCCCACTGGGCCAGATGTTAGCCAGTCCGAGTCCTCTGGGAGAGCAACAGCGTGGGCGGAAACTATTAGGCCTCCGGACTCGGGTGAGTGCAACCCAAAAGACGGCCCCTCCACAGCTGAAGATTTTCCAAAGCTCCGCTTCCAGCACGTCGTTCAACCCATAAGGACACCGTTTTGGGTGGTTTACAGTGCGCCTCTTCCACAGTAGTTATTGGTAGCCGGTGACATGACGAGCTTCTACTCCAAACAGCCAACCCGAGACACTGGGCCAACCACCGTTCCCGCCTCTTCCCTCCCCACGGTCTCGGCGAGGGAGCGCCTCTACTCAACCTGATGAAGCCCCCAAATCCAAACATCAGTCCTCGGGGGTTAAGCAATCCGCGCCGGGCGGTAGCCTCTCGGCACCCATCGAACCAGACATAAAATCCCTCCATCCTTCCAATCACTCAGCCCTCCAGATTCAGTCTCGCCTTGAAATAGACGAACTATGGGATAGGTTGTCATCAGCAAGTGGGAAGCGCTCGAAGAGACCAGACATTTTAGATCACGCCGGTCAACTCAAGGAGAGAACCAAGCCGAAGTTTACAGGGTGTTTCAGCGATATCTCACAGGCAAAGCTCGGGGATCGTGTGGTAGGTTCCGTGTCAGCTTGATGATGAGCTGCATCTAACCTGATAACGCTGTCAGGTTGCCGTTAAGGAACTGCGACTCCACAACATCGACGATGATGGAGACAGTCGACTATGGAAGCAGCTTGAACGGGAAGTTTACGTATGGGCCTCACTTAAGCACCCAAATGTCCTTGAGCTTCTTGGATTTGCTTTCGAGGATGGAAAACCATGTTTGATCAGCCCTTGGTGCGAAAACGGGACATTGCAAGACTACCTACAGAAATCCCCCGATGCTACCAACCGTCGACAGCTGGTGAGTGGAATCTAGGACTTGTATTGCTACGGCGCACTCATAGATTCAACTCTCAGGTGTGCGGCATCGCTGAAGGTCTCAGGTATCTCCACGTGCAGGTGCCGCCGATCATCCATGGAGACCTCAGGACGGTGAGTTTAGGGTTTCATTTAAGAAACCCATTGCCAAAGACTGACGATGTGTGCCAGGCCAATATTTTCGTAACTGGCGAGAATGTCGTTAAGATAAAAGACTTTGGATGCTCTAGACGTGTCGATCAGTCCAGGCCGGGCTTCTTCAACGCAGGCTTAGCCCTCACCACTATTCGGTATAGCGCACCTGAAATACTCCGAGATGGCCAGCAGTCCACCCTGACCTCGGATGTGTTCTCCTTTGCCTGTGTTGCTCTTGGTAAGCGTGGATAGTCGTCGCAGCTCAGTAGTCGCTTATCTGAATACTTCCAGAGACGATGACGGGTAAATGCCCGTTCTGGAAGATACCGAACGTTGTTGGAGTAATTACTCAGGTTGTGTTTGAGAAGCAAACACCGTCACCAGATGACCACCCGGATATGGACGGAGCCAGTTGGGATATACTCCGAAGATGCTGGAACTATGAGCCGTCGGATCGTCCATACATGACCGATGTCTGTAAAATGGTACATTTCCCTCTGCAGCCCATCTGAACTACCCATTCTAACAGCTTCTGGGTAGCTTTCTGCGGCCGGATACAAGCCTTCCACTGGCTTCTATCCGCCCACACATCTGGGGCCTTCCACCACATTCCATTCTTCCAAACGTACGGGGCATTTGGACCGCCCCGGACGTTCGGCATCAACCGTTTAAAGCCCTATTATATTATTAGATGGCTTGTTCAGCGCACGTAATATCACATGCTAATATTAGCGTACCATGGTGGGAGCTCTTAGCTCGTTTTTCTAGGGAGGCATGTAGGAAGGGACGGGTACGGATGAGGCCGAGTGAGTGCCAAAAGCCATCTCGCGCCTCAACTATCCGGGAGGATTTGCTTTTTATTCTATAGGAGTGATAACTCTAATTGTAGCTGTAGGGATTGTAACGATGTGTTCAAAAGTGATTTTAGCCATGAGGCACAGTCGACCGTACATCATTTTTAAAGAGTAATATCATCCCTTACGTCTAAGCTACTGAGTAAAATTCGCAGAATACTGGATTCGTACGAGGCCTCCAGCCTCCAGCCACCTCGCCACGAAACGCCACTGCCGGCTGCTGAACGACCCCCTCGGGTTCTACCCTAGGCTTATATACCACCTGTACACCCGTAAGCCGGACACATCCAACGGAGCTGACCTCGTCCAAGCTCAATACCCGACACAGGTCACTCTTAAGCTCTTATCTACGATGGAATCCTGTCTCTCTGACCTTAAAGCTGGCGAGGTACGCATACTTCCAACCCCATCGCACCCAGTATCGCAACCGCAGCCGTTTGATTCAAAACTTTTCTTTTGCAGCCGGTCCCAAATCTACACCCGGGGTTCTTCTGATGCGGCTCAAAACGGTGCTTCGGTCAAGCCTGGATCAACCCGACACTCGTTCCGTCTCGGGATGAGCGCTTCAAAACGATGCTTCTGCGAATGCCTCCGAGTCTAGGGGTCAGAACTCGCAAAGGTGAAGGAGGAAGAGGCTTCCACTAGTCAAACAGCGGAACTTGCTACCTCCGACAAGGGGGCCGGACCTAGCAAACAGCTTAATTACATGCCGAGACGCCTTCGACATAGGAGGATGAACTTGGTTTCAGGAAGCACAATTGTGTACACCGATCCACTGCGGGAAGGGTCTGTGCGAGGCAGCCCTTGAAGTATATCGGACTCCTTCTTCCATGGAACTTTGAGCCTTGGTAAGTATGGAAGTGTGCGTTGACGGGCAGAGATAGAGATAGGGGTGCTTTGCCAGAGTCTTTGGATGGCGGAGACTCACAACAAATAGAAGATCGTCTAGTGTGTAGCCAGCACCAACGGACAATGATTCTGTTGCGAGTATATCGGGCGGAAGTTTATTGAATGAAAGGCATTGTGCTCTCATGAGAGCGTTTCTGGAGTGGTTAGTTGCGATCCGGGGGCGCGCCCGCAAATAGTTGCAGTGATGGAATGCTCATCGACTCCTCAGACGTGCCAGCACTTAGTTAGAGGATTGAAGGTAGTAATGGCACAAACGCTGGAGTATAATTGGAAGGCTTACCGACACTGGAGGTCTGGATAGCTAGACTAAGGCTGTACTTCGAACCTTTTCTTTTGGCAGGCGGATCACGTGCTATGACTGCGGTCGAGCGATTGATGACGTATCGACACTAGACGGAGACGGGGTACTCACCTCGTTCGGGAAGAACCTGGCAGCCGCATCCACGGCTTGCCAAACGGGATCCTCCTTATCGTCAATATAATAGTGGTGCCCAGTTTGCATGTATTGGACGGCGTTAGCGCAAAGATTTGCTTTGTTAAGGGGGGTTTTGCTGATATTCCGGCAAATTCCCTCGCGAGAAAACGTCGTTTTGCGCGCTGTGAGGAGGGTGTGAGAAAGTCGTTGAAATTAAATCGTAGTTACTACCGCCATCCTTGTCAAAACCAGAATCGGGTTGCATTATTTTTTTTCTTCGTGGCAGGTAAACGCAGGCTGTCTCCTCGTGATGCGCGACGAGGATTCTGTTTTGTCTGGGAAGCAGGGTGCATCTTACACGCCCAACCCGCCCTGTTTCCGCGAGGCAAAGTCTGCCAGAGATTTTGATGGATGGATCGTAACTTGGATAATTGCAACGGAGCGCCGTTGACACGCCCCACTTCACGGGTCTTATCACGTTCCCAGATCGATTGTACCTTGTTTATGCCCGACCTTCTTGCGCTTTGACTGCAGAATTATAACTGAATCCCAGCAAAAACCCAGTTTCTTAGGCCGGTGGAGGTGATTTTTCGCCCGATTTTACACACCGTCACTTTGCGTACTGTGCTGTTAATATTTCAATCCAAACAGGTATATGAAAGCGCCTCGTCAAGTCGATCTCCTCGACATATGACATACTTTGAGGCTCGTAACTCACATTCAATACTCTATGGGCGCCTTTCTTTCAAGTGTGAGCGAACCACTTCGCAAGCGGCCTGGTCGCGAAACCAATCAGCTAGCACCATCACCTGCGGATCCCCTGGAACCCGATCTGCCGCCGACTCCATCGTTACGCGAAGCCACCGGAAGATCAGGTCATCGAACAGGTACATCATCACCTTCGCAGCTTGATCGGCCATCGCCAAAAAGTAATCCCAATGGCTCTGACGGTGGAGCGCCTGTCCCACAGGCAAGGTCAGACGAACACGGTCTCCGGATTCCTTTGCTGGGGCCTGAAATCAGTGTCTTTGGTAGTGATGTACAGGTCTCGCTCCCCACTGGGCCAGATGTTCGGCGGTTCGAATCCTCTGGGCAGGGAACAGGATGGGCGGAAACTATGGCCATCCGCCCTCCGGAAGGTGAGTGCAAACTAACCGCCGGCCGTTCCTCAGCTGAAGGTTATCCAAAGGTCGGCGTCCAAGACGTCGTTTAACTAAGCGTAGGCCCAAGACCGTTGACGGGTTCAAGTGCGTCTCTTCAACAGTACTGATTGGTAGCCGGGAAGATGACGAGCTTCCTACTGCTAATAGCCCCTCGGAGACCCCAGGCCAGGCCCCGTTCCCGTCTGCTCCCTCCCCACAGTATCGCCGAAGGAGCCTCTCTGGTGCACCTGATGAAGCCCTCGAATCCAAGCGTCACTCGTGGGTCAAGCAATCCGCGCCTGACGGTAACCTCCCGACATCGACCGACCCAGACATAAAAGTCCCTGATCCTTCCAATAACTCGACGCTTGAGATTCGGTCCCGCCTTGGAATTGATGAACTATGGGAAGATTTATCGTCGCCGACTAGGGAATCCTTTAAAAAACTCGAAGTCTTAGATCGAAGCGGTCAACTCACGGAGAGAACCGGGACGAAGTTTACAGGGGGTTTCAGCGATGTCTCACAGGCAAAGCTCGGAGGTCGAGTGGTAGGTTCCTTGTCAACTTAATGATGAGCTGTATCTAACCTGATAACCTCGTCAGGTTGCCGTCAAGGCATTGCGAGTTGCGAACATAGAAGGCGCCGAGAGTCAACGCTGGAAGCGGCTTGCAAGAGAACTTTACGTATGGGCCGCACTTGATCATCCGAACGTCCTTGAGCTTCTGGGATTTGCTTTTGAGGAGGGAGGACCATGTTTGATTAGCCCTTGGTGCGGCTACGGGACATTGCAAGAGTACCTACAGAAATTCCCCGATGCTAACCGTCGACGACTGGTGAGTGGAATACGGGAAGTATATCGCAACGACGGACTTCTACATTTAACCCTCAGGTGCGCGAGATCGCTGGAGGTCTAAGGTACCTCCACCTGCAGACGCCGCCAATCATCCATGGAGACTTGAAGACGGTGAGCCAAGGATTCTATTTAGGAAACCAATTGCCAAAGAATGATGACGTACCGTAGACCAATGTTTTCGTAACTGGCGACCATGTAGCTAAGATAAGCGACTTTGGAACCTCCAGACATGTCCAGGAGCTCAGGACGGGCTTTACCACTGATGGCCTAGTCCTCGCCACCATTCGGTATACCGCATCCGAAATACTCCGAGATGGACAACATGCAACCCTGTCCTCTGATGTGTTTTCATTTGGCTGTGTTGCTCTTGGTAAGCGTAGAGACTGGTTGCAACTCAATGGTTGCTTATCTGAACATTTTTAGAGGCGATGACGGATAAATGCCCTTTCTGGAAGGTTCAAAACGTTGTCCACGTAATCACCCAGGTTGTGTTTCAGAGGCAAACTCCCTCACCAGAAGACCACCCGGGGATGGAAGACGCCATCTGGGAGCTACTCCGAAGATGCTGGAACTATGAGCCGTCGGAACGTCCCCACATGATCGAAGTCTGTCAAAAGGTACATTTCCCTCTGCAACAACCTGAACTACCCATAATATTTTGACGACTTCTGGATAGCTTGCTGAGGCCGGATACGGGTCTTCCGCCGGCTTCTATCCGCCCCCACGCGCGGGCCCTTCCAATACATTCTATCCGCCCACACGGGGATCAACCCTCTGAAGCCGCATGATGTTACTGCATGACTTCTTCCGCACACATGAGATCGCGTGCGATAATAGCGCACCATGGTGGGAACCTTAAGGTTTGGCTAGGGAGGATGTTGGACCGGGCGGGTACTACAGGATGTGGAGAGGCGGTGGCACAAATCATCTCGCGGCTCAGCTACCCGGGTACAGCTGCTTTCTGTCCCACAGGAGGTATTGTAGCTATAGGAGTGTTACGATATATTCAAAAGTGGGTTTTTAGCCACGAGACACAGTCGGTTAGATACGAATCTTAAAGGGTGATATTATCCTTTACATCTGAGCTACCCAGTAAGTTTCGCTCAATACTGGTTTCGCACGAAGGCTCCAGCCTCTCCGTCTGTAAACTCGACCCGTCGGCGTGAAACACCTTTCCTAACCGCCTCTTCCATCCCTCTCATTCCAGTGCACCGGAGGCAAATGACTTCAGCACCCTCCTCTGCAACTTATTTCCTCGCTGCCTCTCCAATCTTCCGTGAAACGTCATCGGGCGGTGCTTCGTGTAATTCGATAGCACTGAACCAAGTTGAAGTCGCCCTGGCGAATCGGCGAGTCGGCCGTTTCGCCAAGAAGCAAGGTTTGTTGGCGGAGCCTCGGATCTGGAGAACGACGTGACGTCTTTCGCCAACAGCGCCTTCGAAGCTTGGCCTGATGTGATGATAAAAAATTTGTATCCCAGAAGCAAAGCTTGGGCCAGCCACGAAGATGCCGATTATTGGTTTTCCAGGAAAGTGCTTGCAAAGGGACTTTGATAAGGGGTCGATGTTGAGACTCATTTTCAACGGTAGAGATCCGATGCTCAGGAGACGTGCTCCCTCGCTCCGAATGGTCATTTTTCTCAGGATCGAGTGAGGAGCGCCTAAGACCGGCGACGCCCGGACCCGAACAAGAACGCGAAGTCGGAGTGAATGAAGTAATAGAATATATATAGAGGGGCAAAAATAATTGATCCTGCGTGATTTCTTTAGGGGCAAAGAGGGCGAGAAGGGCACGCGGTGCAGGGGAGAGCTGTGAGGGGAACCTCGTCAGGCTACGTGAGGGAACCCAGCATCCATCAGTTTACCTGCTTTCCCAAGGACGCCAGCTGGGTTTCCGGAGCGATAGCCTGACTTGAGAGGCTCTCCCCGGTTTAGCGAACGAGGTGGAATTATAGAGCTTCCCTTGAATGGGTTCAGACCTCTGAATACTCGAACTTGCAAATACCCCGATTGACTTTACGTCACTTCCTTCCCAAAGTGGCAGCTTCGGGCCTTTCCCAATCAGGAAACGCGTCATTTCCTAAAATCCACCCCGTTCCCTCATATGGAAATCCGTTTTGACTTGGTTGCGCGGCAACGCGACCTATTCAAAAATAAGCGCCTATAGGCGAAGGCCAACTCGAATAGAGCGTCCTGCTTCTACAGCCCCAAATTCTGTCTCTGCCTTTATCTTTGACGGCCCTGCAGACCGTTATAGCCCGGGTTCATCGAGTGCTTGTGGTTGAAGGATATGCGCTACTTTGTGAGCATGCCGTGTCTCGATGGAATTTCGATTGGATTGGCTCCCCCTTCACCAAGCGCACCGTCGCGGTGACTGCCGATCACCACCAACGACAGCAGTAATTAATTACACCACCGTTTGTTTCCGACCTCAGACGCTAGCGGGCCAACCATCCAACAGAAAGCTGCGTTCAGCGCCCTCGACGTGCTCAATTTCGCCATCTCCAACCTGTCGTGGCAGCTTCTCACAGTACTCCTTCCAGCAAGTCATTCGCACCTCCGCTCGTAGGATCCTTCTTCGCGATCTCGTCGCTTACATTCCCGGCACATCGAAAGGCCAAAGGCATCCTTGGAGCAGGAGCGACGAAGCTTTTGAGCTGGGTCCCTGGTATTCCCGGAGTTGGTTTCGCGTGAGGGGCGTGACGGTCCGGCCTCATCAAAAAAAAACAAGCGCGGCGGAAGCGCTGGGTGGTTACCGGCGGCAAACCTGGATTTCGGGTCGCATAGCCTAGAAGCTAACTCGAATGCTTTGCTTCTACATTTATTATAAAGCCTATGACGACTATAGGCATTCATCGCGTGTGGTTTCATTTTGCCGCTTTTCCGAATATTCCTCGCCGCTTGAAGACCGTCCTCACCTCCATCCTTCAAACACCTTCCGCTTGTCAGCTCTCGACTCGTTCACTGGTCGCTACTGCAGTTAAAACCAAACCAAGGTACGGGTACGTCTTGCCGCCTTCACCTACGTCTAAAACCAAGTTCTTCTTCCCCAATGGGCCAACGGCAACGGCACCTCACCGAGTCGCTTTTCCTCGCCGCTCACCAACACAAACCGCTCCTCGTCCAACTCTTCTCTCACCGACGTTCCGCACATCGTCCTCCTCGGTAACCAAGCGATCCTCTTCCCTGAAACACATCACATCTTGTTCACGCGGTTCGGGCTCATCGCGAAGCAGTTCGACATGGGCTTTGGAGACAGGAGGATCCAGACCGTCGTCTCTACCTCGATCGAGCACACCCTCTAGACTTGCCCATGCGGGCACCACCACTGTACCACCCTTGATGCTCATGCAGTGCTAGTTCTACGCTTGGGCGAGCGGCGAATCGGATCGAGCTTCGGTTCATAAGGGATGTCTGGACGGGTGGAGTCGGCAGGGCGCGAGGTGCTGCTCTTGTACGGGATCATCGCTTTTTTGTTGAATGTCGTCAGTTTGACGACGAATAATAAGAACGGGCCATTGAGTATGACTGTGGTAGCTAATTACCCTCTTCCTTTCCTGCGCGAGAGAAGAGCGGGTCACATGTATTGATTCGATAGCCAATGTCAAGCAAGTCCGGACCATACTGTTGGCGATGTACATGTTCCACCCGACCATCACGCCCGCCAACTCGATCGGCATCGCTCTGGCGCTGACTGGAGTCACGTGGTACGGTGAGCTGGAGTACAAAAAGAAGAAGGATCGGATGAGGATGGTGTATAGGTGGCCAAAAGAAATAAACTTCGCCCTTTTTGTCCTTCGCTTCGGGCTCGCCCCTCTGCTTTCAAGGCCCCCCCTCTCCCTGCAAGGCCCCCCCACTCTTGCGGTGGTCAGATGCACCGAAAAAGGCCAAATTTTCCAAGGTGGTTTAAAGATATCAATCGTGCAAGTAACCTTGCTCCCACTGCCCCAAATATCAAAAAACCCCTTTCTCCACTTTTAGAGCACATGCCCACCGCTGCCCCTGTTGATGCGGTTCCAGTGCCAAAAGACCTGAGTTTTCCACGCGAAAATCTAAATTTCGTCCAATTTGCCCTGAGCATCTTGGAACGGTACTAGAAGTGAGCGAAGAATTTACAGCACGGTGACCGTGTGCTTCGTGTCCGGCCATCGAGCACCGGATCCAACTAATAAGAGGTATCATCTCCCTCGATAGTCCGGTCGATCTGACAATAGAGATCTCGCGTCTCGGTATAGAGATGCCTCGCATCCCTCCTCCGAAAAAAAGTTGAGATCAAGAGGGGAGGGGAGTCACGGGTCGCCAGAATATAGAAAGTCCAATTGCCATAGCGAGGGAGAACCGAGAAAGCTGATGAGCGCTTAAAGACACGCTGATTCCTACTGGACTGGGCGAGTCGGGCGAAGGCGAGGTACCTGGCAGGCAACCTATGCATTACTCGTAGAGCCACAAACGGAATGTAACATGTTTTCTATGCAGACGTCCGCTTGCGGTCCACCAGGCGACCTCCGAGTGGTTACGGAGTATTACGCAGAGGAAGCTGGACCTGACCTTGTCTATGCACCCGACATCGTAGTACGCTTGCCTTATCCATCGACTACGACGCTCTATGGGGTGTTGCTCTTCTAAGCAAATCGACGAGACAGCCCGGAACTATCCGCCCGCTGAATTCGAACGGGAACCGGCAACCAATACTGCCAGTCCAGAAATCAATCCTTCCACGGCGAGGTCAGACCTAGCCTTCGGATGGCTTTGCCGGGGCCTAAAATCAGTGTTTCGGTAGTGATGTACAGGTTTCGCTGGCCACTGCGACAGATGTTACGCTGTTGGAGTCCTCTGGGCGAGAATCCACAGAAACTACGCGCATGCAGCCTCCAGATGTAGTCGGTGAGTCCAACCCAAGAGACGGTGGCTCCCCAGCTGAAGGTTATCAAAGCCCGTCGTCCAGCACATCGTTCAACCCATCAGGTTAGGCCCCATACCTAGTGCGTCTCCTCCACAGCAGCGATTGGCAACCAGAGACATGACGAGCTTTCGACCGCAAATAGCCCACCCCCTCTCCCCCCTGCACGGTCTCCCCGAGGGAGCGCCACTGCTGAAGCTCCTCAATGTCATCGTCCCTCCTCATCGGGCAAACAATCCGTTCCAGGCGATAGCCTCCCTGTATCAACCGGGCCAGATATAAAATCCCCCCTTAATATTGCTGAACTACAGAGCTTCTTGTCGGCAAGTGGTGAGCGCTCGGAGAGACTCGAGGCGTTAGATCGCACCGGTCAACTCACGGAGAGAACCAAGCCGAAGTTTGGAGGGGGTTTCAGCGATGTCTCGCAGGCAAAACTTGGGGGTCGCATCGTAGGTCCCTTGTCAGCTTGATGATGAGTTGCACCTGACCCGATAATCTCGCCAGGTTGCCGTCAAGGTATTGCGAGTCGCAAACATTCAAGGCGATGAGAGTCGAATATGGAAGCGGCTTGCCAGAGAAATTTACGTATGGGCCGCACTTGATCATCCAAACGTCCTTGAGCTACTTGGATTTGCTCTTGAGGACGGAAAACCATGTTTGATCAGCCCTTGGTGCGACAACGGGACCCTGCAAGAGTACCTGCAGAAATTCCCCGACGCTAACCGTCGACGGCTGGTGGGTGGAATATGAAAATTGTCCTGTAACCACGCACTTCTAAATTCAACCCCCAGGTACGCGAAGTCGCTGAAGGTCTCAGGTATCTCCACCTGCAGACGCCTCCAGTCATCCATGGAGACCTCAAGACAGTGAGTCAAGGGTTACATTTAAGAAAGCAATGCCAAAGACTGACGATGTATGTCAGACCAATGTTCTCGTAACTGACGAGCATGTAGCCAGGATAAGCGACTTTGGAACCTCCAAACGTAACGAGCAGCTCAAGACGGGCTTCACCACATCTCCCTTAGTCAGCATCACTATGCGGTATAGCGCACCTGAAATACTCAGAGATGGCGAGGATCCCACCCTGTGCTCGGACGTCTTTTCGTTTGCCCGTGTTGCTCTTGGTAAGCGTAAATACCCATCGCGACTCAATGCACGCTTATCTGAACACTTACAGAGACGATGACCGGCAAATACCCTTTCTGGAAGATTTCAAAGGATCTGACAGTAGCCATGCGGGTTGTCCATGAGAGACAAACCCCTTCACCGGAAGACCACCCGGGTGTGGAAGAAGCCATCTGGGAGCTACTCCGAAGCTGCTGGAGCTATGAGCCGTCGGATCGTCCACACATAGTCGATGTCTGTAAAAAGGTACATTTCCCTCTGCATCCCATCTGAACTACCCATTCTAACCGCTTCTGGGTAGCTTTCTGCAGCCGGATATGGAGCTTCCACTAGTTCCTATTCGCCCCCGCATGCGGGGCCTTCCGATTCGTCCACACGTTCCGAACCGGAAGTGGAACATCAAGCATCTGAAGCCGTATGATATTGCTGTGTGACGTCTTCGGCACACATGATTTCACATGCGATAATAGCATGGCGGGGGCTTTTAGCTCGTTCTCCCAGGGAGGCCTGTGGGAAGAGGCGGGTATGTATGAGGCTGAGTGAGTCCCAAAGGTCACCTCGCAGCTGAACTCTCCGAGAAGATTTGCTTTCGGTCCCATATTAGGGATGGCTCTAGTTGTAGCTAGTAACGATATATTCAAAAGTGCGCTTTTAGCCACAATTCACCTTCGGCAGACATAGTTTTTACCATCCCTTACGTCTGAACTACTCAATAAACTTTGCTCAATACCGGTTCCGCGCGAAGTCTCCAGCCTCTCCATCAATAACCTCGACTCCCTGGCCTGAAACACCTTTCCTAATAGCCTCTTCCATTCCTGTCATTCCAGCGCACCCCGGGCAGATAACTTCAGCACGCTCTTCTTCAGCTATTTTACTTGCTGCCTCTCCGACTCGGATCTTCCTTGAAACGTCATCGGGCGGTGCTTCGTGAAACTGGAGAGCACTGAATCCAGTGGAAGTCACCCGGGAGAATATGCGGTGCCGCGAAGCTGGGTTTGTGGGCGGCGCCTCGGATTTGAAAAACGACGCGACGCATTTGTCAAGAGCTTCCCCCCCCCCCCCCAAAGCTTGGTATGATGTGGCGATACGAAAGTTGGATCTCTGACACAAAGCATGGGCCATACGGGCCTCGAAGGTGCTCGATTATTGGTTTTCGAGGAAAATGCTTATGAAGGGACTTGACGAGGGGTCGATATTGAGACTATTTTTGTTTTCAATGGCGGAGAGACGAGACATGCTCGCTCTGGACGGGCATTTTCCTAGGGATCGAGTGGGGAGCGCCTAAGACCGGCGATGAACGCGAAGTCGGAGTACATGAATTAATAGGAGATATATAGAACGACAAGCTAAATGTATGCAATTTTTTCAGGGTTAAAAGGGCGGGAAGAGCATGCGGCAAAGGTGGGGGTACACATGGGGGCCAGTACATTACCGGTATAATGCAAGTTCTGGCCCCGAATTTAGAACATGTCCATGATATGTGAGAAATGGCACACAATAATCGAGACAGTTTCAAATGATATCTAGACTTCTGCTATAATTGGCTAGATTGCTGCTGAGAAGACTGTTTCCGTTATAAGTAGGACCAAATTCATCAGACTATGTGAAGGGGCGGTTTCCTGACCTGCGAGGCTATCCCTGATCAAGCGAACCAGTGAAAGAGCTTTCCTTGAAAGGGCTTAGACATCTGAATACTCGAACTTGCAAAACCGATTTCCTTTAGGTCACTTCCTTCGGACCCTTCTGATCGGGAAATGCGTCTTTGGCCCCAAAATCCACCCTTGTTCTCGATATGAAAATTTGTTTGTGATGGTAGAGCATATGAAATCCATCTCTACTGTGTCTTTTGAAATCCGCGGAGAAGGAGACAGGGGATTCAAATTGAATCGAATGTGCTCGAGGGAGTCGGAGGGACTGGCTTGCCACCTCTTGATATTTCGAAGATTGATGACGTCCTGCTGTTCCGCAAGTCTTGATCGTCATCGTAAGATTTACGATGTGAAAATAGTAACGATCAGGTGGGCGCGGTAAGGTTGCCCATCCCTCGACATGCTCCATTGAGAAACATATTGTCACAGAAGAGGATTGCCGTTCACTGGAGGCAGAATCTGGAGAGGGCCGTTGTTCCCGCCGCACCGCCCTCGCCCAACTTGCAGTGAACTCCCTTTGACAAAAAAGGGTGGATTTCTCAGTGGACGCCCCGACTTGGGTCGCACGTGCGGTGCGTCAGGGGGTTGCTCGCCGCTTAGATCGGCAATTTCCATACTGGGAGCGCCATCATTCCGTTCAAGACTGGTCCCTTGCTCAAGTGAACGCTTCCTGGGCCGTGTTCATAAAGTAAGCGGTAGGGCGAATATCTCGCGTTCAACGGCTGCCGCTGCCAAAACGCTCCCGCTTCGTCGGAGATGAGATCATACTACAGCGATCGGATATCTCGCACACAGTATTTGCGTGCGTGGTATGTACATATCAAAGGTACGTGCTACTCATATCTATCCGCCAGATGCTATCCCACGGCTTCGGTGGACGGTGGCGAGAGCCTTCGACGCAGCGTCCCTGGAACCTAAGGGTTTTCCACTAATGCTTAACCATGAGTCACCGCCTCCCTACTGGTCCCACATTGGCGTTGCACTGTCGAACGCGAGCCTCGCGACCGAATCATTTCATTCAACGCAAGATATCATATCTTATACATATCTTTGTTTGAGAAAATTATCTCGCTGTCATGGATTTGCTAAGTAAAATGAGCTGCAACTGGGATGCACATCGGCGGGTCATCATGCCCGCCGTCGTTCCTGGGTCCTCTAGCACTTCAGCCAGCCGTGTTTTTTTGTTTTAAAAAACTCTGAAATTTATGCCGAACCTCTGCTCATCCGCACCTCAGATTGCTATCCGGATACTTTGTCCTGTGATACCTGACGAATCGTAATACAGATCATAAGCAAGTATGTTCAGTTTGCGAGGTCTTTGCGAACAAAATCGGCCTGTACCGTATCCTTGCGCGAGATCCCCTTCTTGCGCTGCCTAGAATGTCTATCACCCAAATCATTGTGAGAAGTGATCGTGTCCACATAAGTCTCTATTTATTGATGCCTTCGCGATTCTGATTCCTGGCTGGTTTGTGCTTGTCCGGTGTTTTTGTCTGCCCGGGTTGCTGTTGCCCTTCGCTACTTAAACTGGTTCTGTAAATTTTTGCTTTCGCCATAAGGCTTCCAAATGCCCTCATTGTCATAGCTATCGGGCCTGCACACGAAGTGATCGTGTCGATGTAAGTTTTTCGATACACTGTGTTTTATTCCCCGAAGGCTAACAATTACAATTAGTAGCCTTTCTGTGTTATACAGTCTGTAAAGCTAGATCTATTGCATTACCTTTCTTGCTAGATGGTCGGGGAAATGGCGCCGCTACGATTTGGTAAGCTTTACCCTATACATTATGTAAGCACACCCCCTGTCGAGAACTGGTCTAAACCGTGTCCAAAACCGCGCTCCAATCTTTGGGTTGCTCGTCAACCCTCATCCACGTCTGGTATTTTCGAGTCCCCGCTCATCTACCACCCACGGTTGGTGTGATCTCTGGGAGTGCACTAAGTGGTGCACTGATGGCGGTACTTGTGCCTCTGTCACCTTCCGCCAGCAAAATTCCGTATCATAAAGTGAGATACTAAGAGTAACAATGGCTTCAACTATGCATAATCGCTGTGGCAATTCATTTGGGGTATAATCAGTGACCGGGTCGTCGGCCGCTCTTTACCTTCACCATCCGTCTGCTTTAGTTCAGCGCTAACCCAAGGTCTTGCTCTCTCTTTGGCAAGGATAAAGTTACAATGTGTGATAAGGTGGGCTGTAGAAATGTGTTTCATGGTTGATTTCAGCTGTCAGACATACATTGGGTGGTGTGAATGGCACCGGACGCTCAGCGGTTGGCATTATCCTCAACTCTGTCTAAATTTGTTTTATGAACCTATCTTATTTTGGGTAGATTTTGATGTGATAGCACGATACCTTTATCCTCAGCGAAGGACGAGCGTCTCGGCGGCGATAGCCGGCGAACGCGAGGCCTTCGCTTCGTCGCGGGTTCCGGGACAAGTTTTGTAACGGCTAATCATATAGACTAGCCACGCTGGTAGATACACGCCGAGCAACCCATCCTTTGTCGTCGGAAAGACGACGTTGCAAGTTCCTTATACGACCTCCTAAAAAAGGTGTGACATGTCACGTTCGACGCGGGAATCCGTCCCTCAAGCAGGCCGCTTCCGAATTCTCCGCCGCCGCCTCTCCATCTCTCCGTCCCCCCCTTCTTCTCGCTCACTGAACAAAACCGACCAGCATCGGCGTCGGCACAGACGGCTCCGGCGACGCCGAAAAACAGACAACGCCGCCGCCAGCGAAGCACGACCGCAGCAACGGCCACCAACACTGACGGCCCGACTTCGACCTCCTCTCCCCATGTCACCGCATCAACCGGACACCTCGAGGTGTCCGGTTGATGCGAAGGACTCAAATTGGCATCGGGTATATGACCGGCGCTTGAGGGGCCATGCCCGCCTCGGACCCCATCCTCACCATGTTCCTCTTTTCATAGAGGACAGGTGAAGACTTGAGAATAGTTAGTTTTGTAAATAGAAATTAATATATTTATTTGATTATTATGAATTAAACTACTGCGCCCGGCCCCCCAAATTTAAAAAAAGGAAAAAGAAGGAAAATTCCAAGAAAAGAAGACCTCGCACCCGAATTGACTTTTACCTCGGGCTCGGAAACGAGTCGAGGCCAAAATTCGCGCGGTGGACCCGTAAAAGGACAGTTGCGCTCCGAGTCGGTACCGGCCGACGGTCCAGGACATGTCCAAAATCTCCGTGGAGGTAATGGCCCGTACCCTACCCGGAATGGGAGTGGGTTGAGTCGGGCCTAGGATCAACATCGGCTTAGGTGCTGGAGAGGACTGTGGTAGCCCCAACACCCAAGGGATCTGAAACGCCGCCCTGGGAAGGGCGTGCTCAAAGTGGTGCGATTCTCGTGCAGCCCAACGTTGTCTCAAGGTTGCCAGTCTCAACCCCAACTCAACCTTGAGTTCCCGGAAGCGTGCTCGCACCCTTCATCCATCGACTCCAACATTCTATGGGGTGTTGCTCTTCTAAGAATGCTGCCAGTCCAGAAGACAATATTTCCACGGCAAGGTCGGACGAACCCCGGATGGCTTAACCAGGCCCTAACATCAGTGTCTTTTGTAATGATAGACAGGCTTCGCCCCCCACCGAGACAGATATGACGCAGGTCGAGCCCTCTGGGCAAGCAGCAGAAGGGCAGCAAACCACGCTCGGTGAGTGCAACCCAACAAACGTCTGATCATAAGCTGAAGATTATCCAAAGAGCGACGTCCAACACGGCGTTCAACCCATAAGACTAGGCCCCATACCATTGTTGGTGGTTTCAAGTGCGTCTCCTTCACAGCAGTGTTTGGGAGCCGGTGACATGACGAGTTTCGTACTGCAAGCAGCCCAGCCGAGATGCCAGGCCAACCTCCGTTTCCGCCTCTTCCCTCAGCACGGTCTCGCCGGGGGAGCGTCTCTACTCAACCTGATGTAGCCCATAAATCCAATCGTCAGCCCTCGGGGGCCAAGCAATCCGCGGGGGACATCAAATCCCCACTCGGAATCGATGAACTACAGAGCTTGTTGTCGGCACCTGGGAAGCGCTCGGAGATACTCAACGCTTTAGATCGCACCGGTCGACTCACGGAGAGAACCGACACGAAGTTTCAAAGTAGTTTCAGCGATGTCTCACAGGCAAAGCTCGGAGACCTTGTGGTAGGTCCCTTGTCATCCTGAGGATGAGCTGCATCTAACCTGATGATCTCATCAGGTTGCTGTCAAGGCTTTGCGACGCACGACCGTGAAAGGCGGTGAAGAGACTCGAATGTCGGAGCGATTTGCAAATGAAATCTGCTCATGGGCCGCACTTAATCATAATAACGTTCTTGCGCTTCTGGGGTTTGCCATTGAGGATGAAATACCATGTTTGATCAGTCTTTGGTGTGAAAACGGGACATTGAAAGAGTACCTGCGGAATTTCCCCAATGCTAACCGTCGACGGTTGGTGAGTGGAATACGGGAGTTGTATTGTTACGACGCACTACTAAATTCAACCCTCAGGTACGCGAGATCGCTGATGGTCTAAGGTACCTCCACCTGCAGACGCCGCCAATCATCCACGGAGACGTCAAGATGGTGAGTCAAGGGTTCCGTTTAAGAAACCAATTGGCAAAGACTGACGATGTGGACCAGACCAATGTTCTCGTAACTGGTGACCATGTAGCTAAGATAAGCGACTTTGGAACCTCCAGACTTGTCGGAGAGCTTAGGGCGGGTTCCACCTCCTCTGGCCCAGTCCCCACCACTACTCGGTATAGTGCGCCCGAAATACTCCGAGATAGCCGGGATCCCGATCTGTCCTCGGACGTGTTTTCGTTTGCCTGTGTTGCTCTTGGTAAGCGTAAATACCTGTCGCAACTCAATGCTCGCTTATCTGAACCCTTCCAGAGACGATGACGGACAAACAGCCTTTCTGGAAGATTGAGAACGATATGACAGTAGCCCAGCGGGTTGTGTATGAGAAACAAAAACCTTCGCCAGAAGACCACCCGGGTATGGAAGAAGCCATTTGGGAGCTACTTCGAAGATGTTGGAGCTATGAGCCGTCGGATCGTCCACACATGGTCGATGTCTGCAAAATGGTACATTTCCCTTTGCAGCCTATCCAAACTACCCATTCTAACGACTTCTTGGTAGCTTTCTAGGGCGGGATATGGGTCTTCCACTGGCAGCTACCTGCCCACACGTGCCGGGCCTTCCAATCCACGTGTAGGGCAATTGAGGGGGAGGGGACAAGGACGCTCGACAGCAACCGTCTAAAGCCATACGATGCTCATTCAACACATATGACACTACATACGATAATAGCACACCATGGTGGGAGCCCTTAGCTCTTTTTTCGAGGGATGGATGTGGGAGAAGACGGGACGGATGACGCCGAGTGAGTGCCAAAGTCATCTCGTGGCTCAACTGCCCTGGAAGGTTTCCTTTCTGTCCCATATGGAGCTATGGGGATTGTTATGATATATTCAGAAGGGCGTTTCTCTCACGAGGCGCAGCCGATTAGATGCGATCTCTTCAAAAATAAACTCATCCCTTCCGCAAATAGACTTCGCTCAATACTTGTTTCGCGCCCGGCCTCCAGTCTATAACATCGACTGGTCGGCCTGGACACCTCTTCTCATGGCCTTTTGCTATCATTCCAGCGCACCATAGACAAGTACCTTCAGCGCCGTCCTCTTCGACTAATTTCCTCGTTACCTCTCCGGTCTTCCGTGAAACGCAACCAGGCTAGCTGCTTGGTGCAATTCGGATAGCACTGAGCCCAGTTGAGCTAATCGGGTGTTTCGCCCACAAGCTGGGTTTGTGAGCGGAGTCTCGGATCCGAAGAAGGGCTCGGCACCCTTCTTCAACATCGCCTCCCAAGTTGGTCTGTGGTGATGATGCCAAACTTGAATCCCAGAAGCAAAGCGCGGGTCATACTAGCCTCGGAGATGCCGATTATTGGTTTTCCAGGACAGTTCTCGCCAAGGGACTTGACAAGGAATTGATGTTGAGACTCTTTTTTCAATGGTAGAGAGCTAATGTCCAAGAGGCGTGCTCGCTCCCAATGGGCCTTTTCCGAAGGATCGCCTGGATCGGATCGGGAGCGCCTGAGACCCACGCCCAGACCAGAGCGAGAACACGAAGTCGGAGTAAATGAGGTAATAGAATGTATATAGACTAGTAATAAACTACGTCTGTGTGGTTCTTTAGGGACCAAGAGGGCGGGAAGGGCACGCGGTGAAGTGGGGAGGTGTGAGGGGAACATGCGAAAGGACCCAACGTCCATAAGTTCGTCTGCTTCCCAAGAGGGCGAAGACCTTTCCCGAAAAGTGATCAGACAGCTGAATATTCGGACTTGCCAAAACAGATTCACTTTACGTCTATACATAAATGGCAGCTTCGGACTTTTCCTGATCAGGAAATGCGTCTTCCCGCAAAATCCCTCGATATGGAAATTTGTTTGTACTCGCTGGCTCCGCAACAACGCGACACATTCAAAAATAAGCACCTAGGCGAAGGCCAAGTCGATCGGAGTGTGCGGCTTCACAACCCCAAATTCTGTCTCTTGCTTTATCGTTGACGGCTCTGTAAACGCAGTATTTGCGGGACCACCGGGTGCTCGTGGTTGAGGAATATACGCTCCACTGGGGGTGTGCCGTGCCTCGTTGAAATTTCGACTGGCTTGCCGCCCCACCAAGCGCACGTTGGCCGTGGCCGCCCATCGCCATATGCGTATGACAACAGTATCCAACGAGCCCACCTCTGCTTCCGCCCTCGGGTGCCAGAGGGCTAACCGTCCGACAGAACTTGACACTAGCTGCGTTCAGCGCCCTCGACATGCTCAACTTCACCGCCTCCAACCTGCCATAGTACCCCTTCCAGCAAGTCATTCGCGCCTCCACCCCTTCTTCACCGTCCTCGTCGCTTACATCCTCAGCGCGTCGAAAGGCAAAAAAGACATCCTTGGAGCAGGAGCTATGAGGCGTCTGAGCTTGGTCCCTGGTATCGTCGGTGTTCGTTTCGTGGGAGTGACGCAAACATCCTACTGCAATAGTAAGAAACAACACGTGCCAGGTGGCTAACGGCGGCGAACCCAGCTTTCGCCTCCCATAGCCCGAGCGCTGAATGAAATATTAATGCTTTGCTTCTACCTTTATTATAGAGCCTATGGCGACTATAGATTCACCGCGTTGGGTTTCATCTTAACCTGCTCAGAACATTCCTCGCCGCCTTCCCGCTCTCGAGTCGTTTACCGGTCGCTACTGCGGTTACCGTCAAACCACGTTACGGATACGTGCTGCAGCCTTCATCTATGCTTGTCACCAAGCCCTTCTTCCCAATGGGCCAGCGGCAACGTCACCCCTTCCGAGTCGCCTTACCGTCATGACCGCTCACCAACACAACCGCTCCTCTTCCAAGCCCGGTCCTTCACCGACGCTCCACACCTCTTCCTCCTCGTTAGCCAAGCGGCTCTCTCTCTCTTGAAACGCCTGTTTTTCAAGCGGTTCGGGGACATCACGAAGAGATTCGACATCGAGGTTGGAGACAGGCGGAACCAGACCGTCGTCTCCACCTCAATCGAACAGCATCCTCTAGACTTGCTCATGCAAATGCCACCCTTGGTGTTTGTGCAGTGCTTACTCTACGCTTAGGTGAGCGTGGAATGGGATCGAGTTATGGTTCATAAGGGACCTAGTTTCGCCTTTTTGTTGGATTTCGTCAGGTTGACGGCGAATCAGAAGAACAAGCTATTGAACATGACTGATAGGTAGGCCCCCTCTTCTTTGTTTGCATGTCCGCAGCTAGAGTCACTGACACTAACAACTGCATGAGACAGATTACCGCACAACATATCTGCATGTTAGGTGGTGAACTTGAGACGTTTCAGTCCTACATCGAGTATTAGGTGTACCTGAGGCGCCAGAACAGACCGGCGACCAAGCATCCAGACCTTATTAAGTACCCTGAGGTATTTGTCATCACACCAACCGTGGGAGGTCGACAACCGGGAGTTCCAACGAGAACATCGGAGCAACCCCATCGCGAACGGCCCGTAACTGTTATCAGTGATAATCCCATAAGACACCCAGCCTGATACTCGTAGATTCACCAGGGGCCAGACATGCGAAAAGATCTTGAACTTAGTCTGGCCAAATAGTCAGTCCAGACTACGTGAACGTGTCGAGCCTCCCCTGTGACGATCAGTCCTTTTGCCTGGGTTAGAATCGTCGGGGACAGCTGTTTCATAAGTACTTCTCAATTTACATTATTGCTTTGGGAAATGCCAATGGCCGCTAATGGTCGCGCCCTTCAGCCCTATCGCCGCACCCTCGGAGAGCGGAGAGCTCGGATTTATCCGGTCACAGTGGGCAACTACGTTCAACTTAGGAACCAGAAAGCCCGCCCTGGGTAGACATAGAGCGGTTTTTGGGGCTTCTGCTTCAGAATAGGGCATCTGGAGCTTACTTGTCTTCTCGATCTTCGCAGAATTTCTACGGCCGTTCAAAAAGGCAAGAGCGGTTTCGATGGTTGGCTTCGGCCTCACCGCGCACACCCTGTCCTATCTCCACGAGCTCGCGGTTCGGTGGGTATTTTGTTGATCGATGAGCACTGCAACCAGTCGTCACTGAAACCCGTCAACTAGAGCTTCAATTATTTACACGTTTTTCTCAATATGCTTCGTCTGACGACAGGGCCGGCCCCATATTTCAGGCGTGCTATACTGCATCATCCATCGATCTAACTCAACTCTTGAATTTCTGGCATCCCTGGTCTGTCTTCGTCGCTCGACTCCAACTCGTTATGGGCGGTTTCCTCTCGAGGACTGAAAGTGGAGATTATCATCACTGGCCCATCTCTCCTCCAGAACAGTCGCAATCTCAACAACCTGCTCCTTCGAGCTCAAAACCACCAAATGTCAGTCCACCCTCCAAGTACCCTAGCTCCGAACATAAAGACCGCCCACCACAAGACCGCAGGGAACCCGCCGTTCCGGGACACAGTCCGTCGACGGATTCATCACTAAGCAGAGATACCGAAACACAGTACTGTAGGCTCATGAAATTTATGGGCTTCTTTGGGCTTCACTCACAACACTCTGGAAGCACAGTCGACGCGAACTCCTGCGCAGAGGATACGTCTCCTTTGCCTCCTGGTCGTCAACTGCCAAATCCTTCAGCCAAAGATCATCCAACTGTTACATCAGATGGCACAAGGAGTGTGAAAGATATACATCAATCCAAATCAGCAAGTAGAGGAATAATCGAAGGGGATCGTGCGGAAACTCACCGTATGTCCGAGGTTCATCGTATTCGAAATCTCCCACTCAGATATTTCTTAATGAATGCCAAAGCCCCATCAACGCTTCCGGTGACTGTTTTCCCACCTTTGCCAGTTCTGGATACAGCTTTGGACGGTCCTCAGTGTGTAGTATCTATTGCCACTACGGTGACTCGACAGCCTGTGATGCGACCTTCTTGATCAGAACTGACGTAGACAATACATCGGCCCAGGAAGCGCCCCAAGATCCACAATCTTTCACCAATCACCGCCAACCAAATGTCTTCAAGAAAATCTATTACATGTGCAGGTTTCGCCTCCCCCTTAGGGCTGGCGGCTCTTCGCCGGGTCTACAACCATCTTCATCAGTCATGTCCCTACCCGCTTTCACAGCTTCGCGACCGACCGAGATACATAAAAAAACTCCACATTCCCCAGAACCCCCCAGACAACAAGTGAAGCGTTGCGTTTCATTACACGAGCTACGCAACGGCTTGCTTTCAACTAGCGGCCCACGGTCAGAGAACTTCAACGCTTTGGACCTTACTGGTCAACTCCTCCTCTTGAGTACTAAAGGTCAAGGCTCTGGGGGATTCTGCGATCTCTGGCAAGGAAGGCTCGCCAGGCGTCTGGTAGGCTCCTACAGAACGGAGGTTGGTTGGACCTGACAGGTTCATTTCACCAGGTCGCCGTCAAAGCGTTGCGAGCCACACCCACAGACATAAGCCGGCCTGATGATTACAGAATGAGGAAGCGGCTTGGGAGAGAGATTTATGTGTGGGCCGGACTTGATCATCCTTACGTCCTGGAACTGCTTGGGTTTGCCTTTGTGAGCGGTAGGCCTTGTCTAATCAGCCCCTGGTGCGAGAACGGCACATTGGAAGAGTATTTGCAAGGGCATAAGGATGTTGATCGTCGACTTCTGGTGAGCGATCCTCGAGATATTACACTTCCCCATCTACTTACAGGATGTCCCATCTCAACAAGGTCCGCCAAGTTGCTGAAGGGCTTAACTATCTTCATATGCGAACGCCGCCAATCGTCCACGGTGATTTCAAAACTGTCAGTCTATGTGTGTGTGTGTTCAGATCCCGGCTGCAAGGTGTTGAAAACGGACTTTCAGAAGAACATTTTGGTTACTAGGGACGGTGTCCCAAAGATATGCGACTTCGGAGCGGCGAAGCACCTCGGAGAGACCAATACAGGTTTTACTACAGCCGGTTTAGTCCAGACCACCGTCTTCTACACCGCTCCAGAGATAATTCGAGATGAAGCTAAACAAACCCTTCAATCAGACGTGTATTCTTTTGCCTTGGTCGCTCTTGGTAAGCAGCTGCGACTTCTACTTCATTTCTTCCTCGCTCCCACTTACAACGACCCCAGAGATTATGACGAGTAAACGCCCGTTCTGGAAAATCCACAATATGGCTACAGTGATACACAAGATCGTATCGGAGAAACAGACACCTTCTGAAGAGGACTATCCGGAACTTCAAGACAAGCCTCTATGGAAACTTCTGCAACGATGCTGGGATTACGACCCTCAGGATCGTCCAGCAATGATCAAAGTTTGTGGTGAAGTACGTTTTATCTTTTCCTTGCTTTGTGAGATTTCACTTCCGTTAATCAGGAAATTACCTCAGCTTGGTTTGGCTCAGTATGGACCCGACGCTGCCGTCTATTGAAACCGCCCGAAGCCATCCGATGGTCGCTCTACAAGACCTCCCGGGAGCATTAGATTCCCGAAGCCTTGAATACAGCTTCCAAATGTGATCTTAACCTGTAGCCAAGTAGTGAGAGTTTCTAAAGGAGAACAAGGAAGCCTTGGATTTACATGAGAAGAGATAATTGCCAGGGATCGATGTAATTAGTAGATATCACACTTCATGCACCTTAGGATAGAGTTTTATATTTGGATCGATAACGATTAATGTCTTTATAACCTAGAAAGAAGTTCCGAGCGAAGACACACAGGCGTACGCGTCCGCCAAGGGACGGGCAAAGTACAACCACTGATAAATGGCTAAGAGGCTTTCTTACATTTGAACTGCCTGTGAATATTGCTTACTGCCATTCTGGCACGACTTGGCGCCCTGTTCTTTTTCTACTTTTTTTTCATGTTTTGCGTATTTCAGCGATTTCTCACTCAAATTACTCCTCGGACACTGAAACTTTGTCTGAAACGTGTAGCTCAATATTATGGAGGTGTTCGTATTATTTTAATACATACTTGGTGACTTTTTTCTTTGTTCTAAGGCAACGCACGTCCGATCGTAGAACAAACTATATGGTACCGATATTTCGTGCACTACCTAGCCAAACGACTGTGATACATCCCTCCACAATGGGAGCACCGAGAAGAGGCTTTCTCTGAGATGCTGGAGAAGTAACGAGGTCGATACAGGCAGATTTGGGGAAGAAATCGCTGAAATACGCAGAGAACGAGAAGGCCCTAAATATCCCAGAGATAATGACAAGATCGTTACTGTTCTCTATGATTCTTCAGAAACCAGAGTGAGTGATCGACGGCGAACGTCGTCGACGTCAAGTGAAAGACTATACTGAGTTTCAGGACAACATATAGTGGTCTACCTTTAAATCGCTTCGATTAAGGGTACCGAAGTACGTCCCTCAACAAAAAATAGTTTGCTGGAAAGTTGTTCACAGCTTCCGAGTGCCTAAAGGAAATAGAACGTCGCTCGACCCTTAATGTCGTCAATTGGCTATAGATAATTACAACATGCTCGGTGTACTGCGGTCTTTTATCAATACGTTTATCATCTCCAACTTCTATGCGTAGGTCTATGCCATACTCCTGAGGACGAGCTTTGGTACTGGGTTCGCTTCTGCTGGAACTACCTCGATATCATCGACCTGTCTACCTAAGGCGCCTTTTCAGCCGGTTTCCTCAATCCCGCCACCCCGCCGCATCCGAAGCATATAGTGAAGGCGCGCTACTAACGTTTATTTGGTTTCCGCTAGGTGCAGTTCGAGAACCTGGCCAGCTGGAACCACGAAACTCCAGTGCGTTTACCATTACCCTATGAAGCCTTTTCTGACTACACGCGAAGAGAGAGTGAGAGATTTTAGTCCGTTGGTTTTCCGTTGATACGAACACACAACTCACTTTCCTTCTCTGGATCATTGTCTCCAACAACTACCTCCGGTTGCCATCATCAAGCACCTTGCGAGACAACAGGCGCTTCGTACGCACTTTGCAGCACAAAATCAAGCGAAGCAGTCTTCTGGTCCAAATCACTGTCAACTTTAGCATGAGCCGAAGGACAACCATTTCATTGGCTATGGGGCCTCTGTTCCAATCGAATCAGCCAAAGGTTCGGTCGGAGCGTCATTTTAGTGGAGAGAGATCTGAGCTCACCTACTAGACAAATATTTTATAGGAACTCTATCTAGTTGGTGGCAACAAGGAGAAGGTCGGAAATCCCTTCCTCACCCAAACCGCCCCGTCTCCACGAGGTGCTTGGCTGCTCGGGATGTTTATGATCGAGAGACGCCGCAACCTGGGTCATTTTCACCCTTTCTACCAACACTGCATCTGTCCAGATTGATATCTGGGTTTCTGGCATTATGATCGATCCGGATGGTGGCTCTCCTCCTCCGGATAAAACTTCATATTCAAGACGAGCATATCAGACCCTTCAGTCATACCGAACAATTCAGTTTCAGATACCTTGAGCTGTGCCTCGCTCATCTGGCCCAACGCCCTATGGGTAATTCTTCTTCCAAACCAGGCGAGCCAAATCGCCCTCGGAAGCATCCACTTCAAGTTCGCCGGACATACACGCAACCTGTCCAACCAATTGATCCAGCCAGAAAATCTCCCCCTCCCTCCACGCGTCCAAGGTCGCAGAGTTTACATCGCCTCTCACTGAATGAGCTCCGGGATGGTTTGTTGTCGACGAGTGGGAAGAGCTCGAAGAAACTCGACGCTTTGAATTACACCGGTCGACTCAGCGAGAGCACAAAGACTATAAAGTTTTCGGGGGGTTTCAGCGATGTCTCGCAGGCAAAGCTCGGAGACTGCATAGTAGGTACCTTCTTAGCTTAATGGCTAGCCGCCCTGACCCACTGACATGATCAGGTTGCCGTCAAGGCATTGCGCGCTACCAACGCCGACCCTCTCGACGAACTTCGAATAAGGAAGCGGCTTGCGCGAGAAATCTACGTATGGGCCGCCCTTGATCATCCGCATGTCCTCAAATTTCTTGGATTTGCTTTTGAGGATGCAGCGCCCTGTTTGGTTAGTCCTTGGTGTGAAAACGGTGCATTGCCTCAGTACTTGCAGAAACATCCTGGTGCTGATCGTCGTCTTCTGGTGAGTGCACGGTGGAGGTTACACCGTTAGAGCCGCTCGTACATCCTGCTCTTAGGTGCGGCAAATTGCCGAAGGTCTCAAATATCTCCATATACAGACTCCGCCAGTCATCCATGGTGACTTCAAGACGGTAAGTCGGGGATTACATTCGAGAAACCGAGCATCCAGGGACTGACGGTATACCCCAGGCCAATGTTCTAGTAACCGACAGACACATACCTAAAATATGCGATTTCGGAAGCTCCAAACGCGTTGAGGAGGGCGAGACGGTCTTCGCCACCAGTAACGTCCTCTGGACCACTATTCGGTACAGCGCACCTGAAATACTTCGGGAGGGCGAGCATGACACCCTGAGCTTACTGACAGATGTGTACGCATTTGCCTGTGTTGCTCTTGGTAAGCACAGATGTCGTCACAAATCGATGCTCGCTGATACGAACGATTAATTCAGAGACGATGTCGGATAAGTGCCCCTTCTGGAAGACTCAGAAAGATGTCGCAGTGATTGCCCTGGTTCTATATGAGAAGCAAACACCTTCTCCGGAAGATCACCCTGGTCTGGATGACCCCGCCCTATGGGACCTACTACGACGATGTTGGAAATACGAAGCATCGGAACGTCCGACGATGATCGAAGTCTGCAAAACGGTATATTGATTCTCGAGCTCATCGGAACTAAGAATCTCTGACGATTTTTGGATAGCTTGGTGCAGCAGGCTACGGGCCTTCCGCTGGCTTCTATCTACCCACACCTGAGGGCGCAACGGGGCCTGGAATCGCATGATATCAATGATTGGGGTTTTTGATGCACATGATATCCTACATGAGAATTTAGCATTATGCCGGGGGCTTTTAGCTGTTTGGGTGGTGTGAACGTTTCGAAGGAGGCATGAGGCAGGCGGTTGGCTACACATGAGGCAAACCGAAATATTAAAGTCCTGTCGCCGTTCCCTCACACACGAAGAATTCCCTGTCCTATCGGAGTAACCGTATACTTGTAGCTACAGAGACTTCCGCAATAACCTCATACGCACGTCTTTAATTTGCAACACGCCCACGCCACGTGGCGCTGTGCGCGAAGCGTTATTTGGCAAGAGTAAGAGCAATTTTTACGCCTGAACCGCCCACTAAACCTCGCCCGGTACTGGCCTTGCGTACTGTATCGCTAAGTTTCAGCCCCCAGCGACGAAACGCCAAAGCGCTGCTTGAAAGCCGACGTGTCTTATATACCGCCAACGTCCTCATACGCTCGACTCATCCAAGGAATCGACTTCCTGCTATTTCAGTCTCCGATACACCGCATCTTTAACCTCTTACTTACCATGGGGGCCTGTTTCTCGAATCAGAAAGATAAGCAACGCGCAGGTCCGCGTACTACCAACACTGTTCCGCCCAAGACTGCAGCGACAGCCGTTGGATCACAAAGTCATTCTTCGACCGGCCCTCAATCGACACTCGAAGGTTCTCCGGTCAAGTCTCAAAATGCCAAGAATCAGCCCAAAGCTCCCGCCGCCTCAGGGTCAGGCCCTCAAAAAGCGACTGTCCCGAATCCCCCCGAGCCCAGGAGCCAGAAATCTGTAAAGGCAAAGGACAAAGATGCCTCTACCAGTCAGCCGGCAAAAGGTGCTGCCTCCGGGTCGAGTGCGCCCGGACCCAGCGACCAACTTGATTTCACCGGCAAGGTGACCACCAGAAATCCTCCAGATACGAGCTACAAGCTTCTGAACTCGTACGTCGGGGACGTGAAAGGCGTCAAAAACGTGAAGAGGGTGAGCAATTTTGTATGTTTCGGGTTATACGCTGTTTCACTAAGCAACTTGCGCAGGTTACGGTCAAGGTGCTCCGAATGGTGGGGAACGGACCGAACGATCCGAATTACAAAAAGTGGACAACGGGGGTCAACGAGCGTCTACAGAGAGAGATATCTGTTTGGAAGAGGCTCAAAGGACCGTTTCTCCAGTATATTGGCTTCGCTACTGTCGATGGCGTTCCTGCGGTCCTGACCGAGTTCGAGGAAGGACAAACCGCGAAGGAGTTTGCAAAGAAACCGGCGGACACACGCCGCTTAGTAAGCAACTGTGTATCCAAGGGTGCAAGTCTGCGCGCATTAAGCATCTGTTGAACCCGCGCCAGGTCCTTGAATTCGCCGATGCAGTCAAGATACTTCACCGAGCGCAGCTAACGCACGGGAATCTGGAACCCGTACGTACCCGCGAGTCTCGCGCGCGTCGTGGTCCCCGTTCTGACATTTGCCGGCGATAGCGGCACTTTATGGTTGACAAAAAAGGGAAAGCGAAGCTCGGCGGGTTTTGCTTTAATCAGATGATAGAGGAGGAATTAAAGAAAGTTAATCCTTCCGAGGAGTACCGTCGCTCCTCGAGATACACCCCTCCAGAGGTTCTCGAGAATCGCCCAACGAGTGCGGGGTCTGACGTCTACTCTTTTGCATGCGTAGCAGTGGGTGAGTTGCTAGACGTATATATTGCCAAGGTGCGGGTTAAAGGCTGAAAAATGATCACAGAGTTACTCACAGGGAAGATACCGTTTGCTGCGACCCCGCAAGAGGCTGCAGTAACGCAATTGGCCATCAACGGGGAACCTCATCTCACTAAACAATACACCGAGCTTCAAAATGACCCATGGTGGCCTACTCTCAGGTCATGCTGGTCGAAGAGTCCAGAAGCTCGTCCGTCGATGGACACTGTATATGAAAAGGTTAGCCTCTATATTTGATGAATATCTCCAAGATCGTTGACCAAACTGGCATAGCTCTCGGGAAAGCCACCTTCAAGGAAGTGATCTCTTGCTCGATACCAAAAATATGCGAATAGATTCTTGCCCTCACGGACGTATTTTATGGAAGTTCTTCATACCGTTTCTACCCAGCTCGTTATTACCAAGATCAGCTATGTCATGCATATTTTTATGTCGTACTTCGATGAGCAAGGCCGGCCAGTAGATCAACTCCTGCTTGAACTCCGTCTATAACCTCTACTCGTCGGCCTGAAACACCTTTCCTGATGGCCTCTTCCATCCCTGTCATGCCAGCGCACCCGAGACAAATGACTTCAGCGCCCTCTCCTTCGACTAATTTCCTCGCTGCCTCTCCGATCTTTCGTGAAACGTCATCGGGCTGAGCTTCGTGCAATTCGACAGCACTGAGCCCGGTTGAAGCCACCCCCGCGAATCGGCTGTTCCGCCAGGAAGCAGGGTTTGTGGGCGGAGCCTCTGATCCGAAGAAGGACGCCACACCCTTCGTCAAGAGCGCCTCCCAAGCTTGGCCTGTGGTGACGATGCCGAACTTGGATCCCAAAAGCAAAGCATGGGCCATACTAGCTTCGAAGATGCCAATTATTGGTTTTCCAGGAAAGTGCTTGCGGAGGGATTTGACAAGGGGATGATCGGAGTAGCAAGCCAC